>CM077877.1:77704919-77762419 GCA_039720435.1 Amazona ochrocephala | reverse complement strand
GAAACCTAATTCTTGTACCTTTTCCGTCTGAAAAGATTATCAACCATGCTTTTCACCATCATCATAATTTTAGTTAGATTTTAAAACAAGATGCCTTATAGATCTGAGTAATTTCAAATATCACGTGTCATAGCGGGTTTGGCTACTCCTCTACCTCTGGTGAATGTCTCTCTCCACTGTGTTAACAGTGGAGCACATACCAAGTTTCAGTTTTGACAAACCAGTATTTTCTGTTTAAAGTCTTTTTTATCAAAGCAATTGCAGCCGCCTGTTTCCCTAAATCCTCTGTTACATATCGGTCTGATATGGAATCTGAGCAGATAAGAAAATCACTTTTTTTAGGTTTACAATTTTAAAACAGTAAGAAAGGACAAACAGGACAAAACAGAGACACATCTGAGTGTTCTGCCACTAAGGTGAGGCAGCTAATGAACACTTAGAACAGATCTGCATTGGTTACATTAAAAACTAGAGTATTAACACATCCTGTAAAAAGGCAAAGCAGTAAAATTGTGTTCACATTTTCAAAATTAGACATGTGGGACACATTTGCAAGCACAAATTTTTTAGTTAGCTTGCTAGACTCTGCTTACTATTGTTGTTATGACGCTGTCATAGGTTCAGCAGTAGCAGTCATTTTTCTCCTTCTTAGTAGCTGGTGCAGCACTGTGTTTTTGTCTTTTGGCCTGGGAACAACTCTGATAACACCAATATTTTCAGTTACTGCTTAGAATGTTTTGGTCTGACAAAGAACTTTCTGAGCCTCATGCTCTGCCAGGGAGAAGGGGAAACCGGGAGGAAGCAGAGACAGGGCACCTGACCCAAACTAGCCAAAGAGGTGTTCCATACCACAGCACGTCATGCCCAGGATGTAGAAATGGAGGGCAGAGACCCAGAAGGGTGGGGTGTTCACTGCTGGGTCAGGCTTGGTATCGGGTGGTGAGCAGTTGTATTCTCTTCCCTTGCATTTACCTTGTCATTATTATTATTGGTGGCAGCAGTAGTGGTTTGTGTTATACCTTAGTTACTAAACTGTTCTTATCTCAACCTGTGGGAGTTGTATTCTTTCGATTCTCCTCCCCATCCCCCCAGGACTGGGGGAAGAAAGAGGAGGGAGTGAGTGATCGAACTGCGTGAGCCGCTTAAACCATGACAGATGCTTATGTTCATTTTATGTTTTACTATGCCTCATATACAATCTGTCTAAGGGAAAATCTTTTCTACTGCCCATCTTCTGTGTTTTGCTCAGACTGCTCAATTATTGAAGTCTCATTTTAGGACACACATATAGAAATCTAAATATAAATCTGTCACCACTGACAGTATGAATCTGAATGTTTTGAAGCTTTTTTATGTCTCAGATATTTTACTTTGAATTGGGCTACACAGCATTTTAAGCATCAATAAACTTTCTGGTTTTCAAATTATCTAATATATAGAAGTATCCTTCAGGGGTTTAGTACATTATATTAATACTGTATTATTTCTTCCTACTTTTAAAGAAAATGCAGTTGTACAGTGAAACAATAAAAAATATTCCCAATGTAGCTGTATTGTTTTAGTCACACCTTCTGCAGGTGTCTTTGAGCAATCTGCATTCCTGAACAGGATGAGAGATTTCCCTCTGAATAAGATTTGGTGTTAAAGTAGAGCTTTTTTGTTTTTCTCTTTGTTTCTTTTTGTTTGTCTATTTGTTTGTTTTTTCCCTGCTAAATAAGTGAAAAGTAAAAAAAGAAACTGTATTCTTTTTAACTAAAAATATCTTTTCAATGAGAAGGGAAAAAAAATCCAAATGGCAATCTCTTTCAGAAAATACAGCATGGGTGATTTTTGTCACATATTCTGCTGAATCGGGCCCTCAGCTGTTCTGAGAATGACAGTGTGATTGGTACTTTTTAGTTTTCTTTCTCAGGGCACAACTGTTTCTCTATAAATTGCCTGAGATCTATGAAAATCTAAGCGTTCTTCTTCAATGCTGCAAATAACAGCAAGGTGGACATAGATCATCCGAACCCAAAGATTAATTTTGGTATGTGCAGAGCCCCATTTGTGTGAACTTCCTTCTAAGATATTATGGAAGATGCCCAGGACAGCCACTCAGCAATCTCTCCTTTAATTCTGGCAATAATGTTGAATAAGTGGTGACTTTTTAAAGTTCTCTTGATATCTGGGCATCTTCAGCCCTGCAGGATGAACAATACAGTTCCCCACCCTGTGCCTCATTTGTTCATCGTACTTGTCATCAGTTCTGTAACAAAAAAACTTTGGATGTATGCCTACTGTTTTTATTTCTTTTCCTAGCACCACGAAATAATGCCATCTCTGAGCAAGCGAGACTAGAGAGTAATACCTGTCAGGTGCTGATGAAAGTCTAGACACAGCTTAGATTTTCTGGTCAAGGCCGTGGCATGTAACAAAGTGCAGTCACCTTCAAAGACATTACATTTGAACAGACTGATTATTCATTCTTAGCCACAGTCTACTGCTAGTCAACAGGAACTTAGACATGCTAAACTGTGAGTACCAGACTGCACTAGTAGCAAGAGAGGTGTATCTGGCCAGTGAATGGAACTACCCATGACGGGGTAGAGTCAGGGTTAGAGATCCTCATCAGGCAGATCCCTCAGCTCTAAAACTGCATACAAAATTCCCACATTCTCATTTCTGTTATTCAGTGATTCAGTCTGCAAGAAAGGCTTATGTCTCAGATGTCTGCCACCAAGATTTCCTATATCTTTTTTTTTATTTTTTTTTTGCTAAATTGGAAGTTAAGGTCAAGAATAAAATGGACTGACATAAGAAGAGTCTATATGGATGTTTCCACAATGAGACAAAATTTTACCTAGCAGAACATTCGCCAAACTTCTCTATGCAATTCTTTCCACCTGTAGCTCTACCTTTCTCCCCAGTCTTTATTAATGTTCAGGTCCCAACTAGCTCAGGAGGTCAGTGTCAAAGGCTCTTCACTTGTCACAGCCAGCTACCTTTTCCAAAGCAGCCACAGATCGGTGTCATTTCTATCTTTCTCTCCTGGCCAATGTAGTTCCCATGCACGTCACTCATTGTAACTCATCAGATTCAGGTTTTCCGCAACATAACGTCTCTTGCAAACAGTGGTCTCTTGAGTCTAGGTTTCAGAACACAAAAGATCCCCATCTCCTACCTCTGGAAGTTCTCTAGGTAAGCAGATCCTAGACCATCACTAGAACTAATGTTATGAACAATGTGTAATTTCTAATACTTTTTACTGGCATAGTTTGGAGTTCTTTGCTTAATGCCCAGGGAATACCCATATACTGTGGTAGCTCCTGTTATTTCTATCTCTAAAATATCACAAGAAAGTCTCATTTACTGGGTGACATTTGGCTAACTGCACATGCAAAGATAATCAAAACTGCGCTGCTCAGATGTACTGCTTCTCACAAAGCTGTACAGTATAACCTGAAACAAAATGGCAATTTTCATCATAGACACTAGGTTTCCAGCCTACATGAAATCACTTACGCATTGGTGCAGAATTTACACTCAGCCAAAGGAATGAGTAATTTTGGTGGAGATATCTTCTCATACAGCTAGACCCAGAACTGACTCTTCAAGCTGCAAAGAGTGGGAGGAGTCATGAGAAGTACCCAAATGAGAAGTGATACATACTGCCAGCTTAATAACAGTACACATTTGCCTTCTCACTGGATTTAAGGAAAGAATGGAAAGACTTTTACATGGGTAGAAGTCAGATTTGATAACAGCTGGTACGGTTGGTAGATGCTGGGTACAAGGTTGTGGTTCAAAAGAAAACTTTAACACAACTTAGAAAAAAGATGCCATGGACACGTGAGGGGCTCAAGGATGAGCTATGTGGCACAACCTAATAGGATCTGTTAGCAGCTGAAATCAGCTGCTCTTTTTCTGAAGTAGAAGGTGATGACTGGGTTACCAGAGCCAGTCACCTGAATTTTTAAGGCAAAATCATGAAACAAATATGAAGCGGGGACCACAGGTTGAAATTTTACTTATTTTTCCCACATTTTATATGGCAAAAATATAAAATTACAATAACTAGCAGGGGCAGCATTAAAGTGTTTTTACAGAACAATAAAAAACTGGTGAAAACCAGTTTGGGCCCCAAAAGTTCTGTATATTTTTGGCACTATCCTTTCGACTATCAAGCACACACTGAGGGAAGGTCTGTTTAGAAGTCACATATTAAAAATGTTTGCATGAAACAGCATCTGTGTCAGTTTACTAAAGAAAGACCACAGTAGTTCAGCCTTCTTCAGGAGGACATCTGACCAGGAAATGACACTGCACTGACTGTTTCTTGCTTGCTTTCCACAAAATAAAACAGGAGAGCTGTTCACAGCTATCTCACATCTGATTTATGTCCACTCCCAAAACAGCCTTTTCACTTACCTGGGCAAATGATATTTCATCATGAGTATGCACGCAGATTAGGTATTCTGGGGGTCTTTTTTTGGACTCTCTCAAGTTTCTCCAACTGGAGATATCTCAATGCATTACTCAATAAGTGTGCTGGCTGACTGATTAGTCGCACCTTTGGCTTTAATAACTCATTTGTCTGTGTACTAATTCTTACTCTCTTCTCCTTAGCTTGGTCCCTGACAGTTCTTAATATTAATCAGTTATTATATATATTGCTTGACCACCATTCCTATCCTACCTTCCAGGCAACAAATTATTCCCTAATTCATTCACAGCATGATCTATTTTCCATTTAAATCAATGATAACATAGGGAAGCTATTGATGAGAACAATATCCTAAAGGCACAACAATTTTATGTTTTCTTCCAATCACCTCTTTTAAAGTTCTTTTAAAATTGGATAGCCTTCAGCACCAACTAAGCAAGTCACCTGGACTAAAATAAATGAACACAAACACCACCAGGTGACTTCTGCTAGAGCCTCTGAGTTGTTGGGTTTCTGCAGCTGAAGGACAGAATTCAGGTTTCACTGGAAACTGTTAGTTTAGTTCACACAGTAGTCCAGTGATCTAGCATGATGTGTAAACATTCTTGGTCTGAATACAGTTCAGAACAGCCTGGGTTTGATTTACTGTAATAAAGTTCTAAAGGCTCATCCACATCAGGCATCACAATATAACAAATAGCATGGCAATTTGCCACTATAGCCTTGCATAAGTAACCACCTTGCTATTTAACTCTACATAACATTATAACACAAAGCAGCTGCTATTGACATTAATATTTTATCCCAAATCACAACAGGATTTCCAACATGCCCAACTTCCCAGCAGCAGCCATTAGGGAAAGTAACCTACGATTAATTTCAACAATATGTCAACCTGTGATAAAAGAAAGTGAGCCCCCAAACCTAACAAGCTTATACATTATGAATGAGTATGTGTGTAAAACCTGCTGAGACACATGATTTAAATGAACGGTCACATGGATGTGCCAGCCAATTAGGAATTGCAGTGTAGGAGGTCTTTCTGAGAGCTTTCAGCAAATGTTATTGTAATACTGTTGTGCTGCCTTGGGGACTTGGAAAAAGCTTAACATATCTTTGCAGGCCGAAAACAATGAGAAGATGTATGAGGTATAACAGTATCTTAAGAAGGAAATCTTTCTGTGTTTTTTTCCTAAATCAAAAAAGGTGTGATGGGGTCTTTCTGCAGCAAGCTTTAGGTTAGAAGTCAAATGTATCAAATGTACAAAAGAAAAAGACTTTCAAGAAATGGGATAAAGAATTTTTTCTTCAATGCTTACAGCCACAGGAAGTCCCAGTCTGTGTGAGCTGCATATACTGATTCTGGTATTTCTGATCAAGAGTAACTTCAAGAATAAAATACGAAACTGAAATAACTGAAAATCCATACATATGGCAAATGCATTAACGTTTAGATGCATCGCTACAGTTATATTATATACCTGCTTTTCTAAAATGAGCTCAGGAAGTCGTAACCTATTTTTCTATGTCAGTAACTTTTTCTTCAAAAAGTAATACATTTTCCTCTGCTCTATTCTCATTCTGCCCTCACCCTCATTTTTTTCTTGTTTTGTGGTGGCCTGACCATTTGATCAGCAAAGCAAAAGACACCTAGAGGGAGATGGGTAGGGGAGCTCTGATCTCCTCCTCTTCCTCACCCCCACCCCCCACAGGAATCATTATGATATATAAGGGGAAAAGAGAAACTTGTTGAGCTTACTTTTATTAAAGTGGTTGTGTGCCACTATGGCTTAAAAAGATTTCTTAAAAATCCACGAGTAAAATAAAAATTTACAAACTGGAAAGAGTTCTAGAAATGAGAGCTCTGGATTTCTGGACATGCCACGTTTTCCTATACATAGAAGCTACGCGTCACTGGTCTCATGCCGTGTGTGTATGTGTGGTTTTGACTGTTAGAGAATACTACAGAAGGACTGAGACTAACCACTGACTGAGCTACAGCCTCACTTCCTACTATCACCAGAATCTTTGTCATCTTGATTGCTTTTAAAAACCAGTGATACTGTATTTGGCTAAACAGAGATACTCCTGAACAAGCCCAGGTGTTTTTTTTGTAAGGTTACATTTGTCTTGCTGAGCTGAAATGGAGTCGATATTCTGTCTTGATAGAGAATAGAAACATTCACCTAAGGAACATTTTGAACTTGTTTATCTTTTACCTTTGCTGCTTTGGTACAGTTCCAAGGCTAGTAATAACTGCATATGTTTTCTGGTTTGACCTTGACCAAATACCGGACATTTCAGTATCTGTTACTTTGAGGTAGTATACGTATAATTACTTTAGGTATGCTGAATTTAGACAGCTTGATTCATCTTTATCTCTTTACATTTCTTGGGAACTTCTGTTTTCTTTTGAAAGTTTGGCTTTCTTGTTATATCTGACCTTCAACTTTTCTGATCATCTTCCTTCTAGAAGGAGTTATAGTTTCCATCTGATCAGCTGGACTGAAGCAAATTGCTGTGCCTTTAACAGCTTGAGATAGTAGGGTAGATAAGCCATGTTTATGTCTTTTTGATTTAGTGCCTTGGAAAAATAAATAATTTCTAATAAGCTTACTGTCTACAACATTGCATATGATATTGTAGGATCATGAATAGCCTACCAAGTTTTACCAAATGCCAGATATTGAAAGAAACTGAAATCAGTGCTGTAGCTTGTCCATCTTTTAGGCAAGAAAAACGCACATCCAGTGATATGATTAATGCTTTGGTTTGATATAAACTTTCCTTTGGATACCGTATAAAAAATTTCTGAAGTATGTGTACACAATGCTATTTTTAATAGATTCCTGGCATACAAAATCCACAGCAATGAGAATATTTTGTTCTTTATTCATTTAGCTGCAATTTTTTCGGTAACACTTCACTACCAAGCCCATTACTATTAGCTGAATTAAATAATTGTCTTTGACAATTTTAGATAGGCATATTTAAAGTCAATATTATATATTTTATGACTGGTATATTTCTGCCAATGTACAAGTTATCTTATACAAGTCAATGAATTAAGAAGAATTACTGTCGTCACCTACATATCATAGCCATAAAACCACACTCTTTGTGTTAGAGGACACTTCTTGTGTTAGAGGAATCGGTGTTATCTGATCTGCTATAATTATACGTGTCTCTCTCCAGCAATTGCTCAAGAATAATATCTTGTCATTTTTCAGAGCCGCTGTTACCATTATGTCATTTTGAATAGCAAGAATTTATCTCAGTCTTCTTTCTCTCACTTCAAAGTATTACAAACATGTTATCCTTCCCACAAACCAATCAGTTAAATGAAGTGCTAGCTGACTTCTCCATTTACTGAGATATTTTCAGGTTTTTTAAGACAACATCTTGCTGTTCAAGTCCTTTTTTAGCAGGGTGATATATATCATTTAGTGCATGCAGTAAAAGTCCTTGCTCTCATGTCTTTCTTTTCGCTTTTCTGAGAGTAGCAGTTCAAGGGTTGATTTTTTAATTTTTTTTTTTTTTTTTTTTTTTTAGGGGGTGGTGTTTGGGTTTTGATTGCTTGTTTTTTGTTGTGGTTTTTTTTTTTTTTTTTTTGTGGGGGGCATTTCTTGTGGTGGGGTTTTTTTGTGTGTGGTTTCGGTTGGTTTGTTGGGTTCTGTTTGCTTGTTTCTTTGAAATATCAGTATTCCTTGGTATACTCACAGCTTTTCAAACTATCTTTAATCTACTTGTCCAATTATAATCAGACCAAGAGTATGTTTTCTGTTTGTGCACAGCCAAAAATTACTTCAATTCAAAACTACAGCAGAATCTATTCACAAATTTCAGAACTGCACAGTTTAGAGTACAAATATAGGCAGTGGCTTTATTTTCAGTGTCAGGCACAAAAAAAGAAGGTATCTGAGAATTTCTAACAGACTGAGATAACTAATATATGATTATTGGAAATACCTAGAAGGAAATTATGTTGCATATCATTTGGACATCCAGAGGAAGTTGATCTGAGAAAATTAGTGCTGTTCAGCCTGGAGAAGAGAAGGCTGCGTAGAGATCTCATAGCAGCCTTCCAATACCTGAAGGGGGCCTATAGGGATGCTGGGGAGGGACTCTTCATTAGGGACTCTAGTGAGAGGACAAGGCGTAATGGTTCAAACTTAAACAGGGGAAGTTTAGATTGGATATGAGGAAGAAATTCTTTACTGTAAGGGTGGTGAGGCACTGGAATGGGTTGCCCAGGGAAGTTGTGAATGCTTCATCCCTGGCGGCATTCAAGGTGGGGTTGGACTTAGCCTTGGGTGGCATGGTTTAGTGTGAGGTGTCCCTGCCCATGGCAGGGGGGTTGGAACTAGATGCTCTTAAGGTCCTTTCCAACCCCAACTATTCTATGATTCTATGATTCTATGATTTTGGAATTATTTTCCTTCTCCCGCCTTACTCATATTTTAAGTGTTTCAAATCACTATGAGAATATGAACACTTATTCTGACTTTCCGTTTGTCATTATCCATTTGCTAAAACTAATCTGGTACTATAGAATGCAACACACACGTCATTCAAAGAACTGAAACATTTGCCTGGTGCCATGATCTGATTTAGGACTTTTGGAGACAGTCAAGAAAAAAAACAGGAAGAATAAAAACAACATCTGAACTTGATGATTGCCCTGGGTTCAGCAGTAGCAGTCATTTTTCTCCTTCTTAGCAGCTGGTGTAGCGCTGTGGTTTTGACTTTCAGCGTGGGAACAGCACTGATAACACACTGATGTTTTTAGTTGCTGCTCAGTAATGTTTAGTCTGACCAAGGACTTTCTGAGTCTCATGCTCTGCTAGGGAGGAGGGGAATCTGGGAGGAAGCAGAGACAAGACACCTGATCCAAACTAACCAAAGAGATATTCCATACCACAGCACGTCATGCCCACTATATTAACGGGAGGCAAGGACCCAGAAGGGTTAGATCACTGCTCGGGTCGGGCTGGGTATCGATCAGTGGGTGGTGAGCAGTTGTTTTCTCTTCCCTTGCTATTTCCCTTATCATTATTATTATTGGTGGTAGCAGTAGTAGTTTTGTGTTATGCCTTAGTTACTGGACTGTTCTTATCTCAACCTGTGGGAGTTTCATTCTTTTGATTCTCCTCCCCATCTCTCCGGGAGCTGGGGGGGAGAGGAAGGGGGCTTAAGTGAGCAAGCAGCTGCATGGTTCTGGGTTGGCGGCTGGGCTTAAACATCAACAAAAGAAGTTTCCTATAAAACTTCTGATTTCAGGTTTTGGTTATGTAACGCCTGTAATAGAAAAAGGACTAGTTAAAACCTGAAATGGTCCTTTCCAGTCTTCTTTTCTGTAAGCTTTGCATGAGCTTTATCAAACCAGAGGAAGAGGAATGATAGCTTTTATTAGCTGTAGAAAGACAGAAAGGCTGAGAAATCCATGTATAGAGTTAAAAATATTTCACAACCTTTTCAATAGAAGACAGATCATGAAGAGAAAAAGGGAAGGGGGCATGTGATCTTTAGCAAGGCACCTCACAAGGGAAGCCTAATTTTCTGAGGTATTTCCCAACCATGGAACCTGAAGTTCCATCTATATTGCTAAATAAAAGTCCAGGGATTGATCTTCTGCTGAAAGGCAGAGTGCTGCCAGCTGGCTGTGGTCCACAGCGTTTAGGGCTAACCACCTCTGTAAGAAATTTGTCTTGGAGAGAGCAAACTGCAGTATTCCAAAAAAAGAGCCAGGAAGTGCTGTTAACAATTAGGCAGTGAGGATGCTATGGTCCAGTACTCACCTCAGTCTCTGGCCCTTTTGTAATACAGTACAGAGGTATCCAGAGAGATCTTTAGCCTGGTTTATCTACTGTGAGCCATCTGACTCTCCAGATGAAAGAAAAACATTTTCAGCGAAGATCAGTATCAGTGATATATAACTAGCTTTTGTTTGAGAATCTGGGTTTAATGAACTACATTAATTAGAATAAAAATGAAATTTGTGTGTTGTTTTGATTTTAACCTAATCTCAGAAATGTTTCTTATGCCTTTCTTGATTTACGATGTTGTTTTTCTGTGTTCTTATTGTTTTCACTGTTATAAAACAGATAATGTTGAGAGACTTGAGCTGACTCCATGCTTAGGTATACGTTTGATTTTCAATTCTTCTCTTGAATGTAATGGGAATATTAAGAAATATTAAGGGCTTTGCTGGATTGGGGCCAAGATTAACATTGCTAGATAGACTAAGCTATTTTTTACATAAGCTTTCATAATCTTTGTAACTTTAAAAACGAACATCAGCCCCGGGTAAGTAGGCTACAGACTACACACTGTACTGCAGCAGGAAGGATAAGTTGAAGGTTGTCAGTTTGCCTAAAACTGAACAAAAACAAAAGGCTGCTCCTAAATGCTTGAAATAATAGGACTGTCATGGATCTCATATCCATTTTAATCCTCTTTGGCAACATAAAACTTTCCTAAAGCCATATAATCAAAGAATGGGCAAGAAAATGATCAGGTTTAACATATAGACTTGAACTTGGACCCCTACGTGTTTCAAACATAATTAAGCGGATGCTTTTTTTTGTACATAGTCTTATATATAAGAAAATACACCATTTATTTAAGACTTTCATTTGGTGATTCAGTAATTCTTCTTTTTTTCTGTGGTTTTTTATTTGTCTGCGAAACACCTTCTTTTACTAGCATTTTCCTCCTGACAAAACAACCTTTCCAGTGTTTTTCTGAAGGGCTGTGCTCTCTAGTGCTATCTATGGCAAGTTGATTGTAGGCATACATTACAAAGCTAGAACTTTCAAAAGGAGAATTTTATTTCTCAGTCTTGAAAATTATAGTTTTGACAAATTTCTATTAAGGGTCACAGATTTTATTATTAATGGCTTGTGGTCAATCAGGAATTGGGACACAATGCATTAGGTGCTATATAATGCCTTCCCTAACTTTATTGCAGTCCAAATAAACAAGAAAAAAAAAGATCAGAAGAACAGCAGAAAACAGACTGAAAGATTAGTATTGCAGCAGACAACATATATATATATATATATATATATAATTCCAGGAAGGGAAATTGTAGGAAATTATTAGTTAAGTGTTTAAATAAGGTAAAAGGAGGGGGATATACAAATTAATGAAGAAAGTGGTAGGAGAATGAAATAGGTCAGAAAGGCACTGATGGAGTGAAGCCAAACCGAAGGTACTCTTAGAAGAGACATCAGGGAGAACTAGACTGAAATACCTCAGCTCAGTGGATCAGCCCCCACCAGACTACAGACTTTAAGTTTCTGCTTTATCTGTTAGTGCACTCCTAGATCAAATTGGGAAGGAAATAATTCTTCAGCCATTCAGCTTTTGAATTGCCTATGTGTGAAATATAAAGACATTCAAATGTCCTTATATTAGAGGGGAAATAATTGAGGTCAGTTCTCCACAATATTAATTAATTTTTTGTGTAGCCATTCACAGTTTCAGTTCTGAAAAGCATTGTGCTTGCCTTCAGTTTGCAGACTTGGTTCATTTGCAGAGTTACAGATTAAGTAGTTCATATACACATTGACATGGTTTTTGTTGTAGTTTATTTTGCCAGTGATTCATGTGAGTAAGGTCTTTGTAGGCACGAAGTGATATGACCTTTAATAGCTTTTGTACACTTTCTAAATGATCTATTTACATTGTAATTATCCATTGTAAAGACAATATATGATATATTTCTATCAGAATCTAGAAAATGGTGGTAATAAATTTAACGTAAGAAACATAAAAATTTCACTTAAATTTTTCTGTGATTTTATTAATGTCATGCCATAAAAATATAATAAAATCTGCATGAAGTAAAGGTCATCTCAAGACGTACAATATAGGAAATATTAAGTATCTGTACTTCTTTTTATGATATTTCTTCAAGTCTTGCAAGAATTTGGAAAAGGTTGTTTGGTTTTATATCTTTACAATCTAAATCATTATCATTACCATCAAAGAGAATTTGTATTAAATCTTTTTGTACAAGTTCATTGTGATGAATCTGGAAGGGGGAAAATACGCAGAGTCACGCACATACAGTTGTGTTACATACAGTGTATAAAATATCGGCCATTTTGACTTCTAGTGGGAAATACTTCTGAAGTGAGTTAGCTACTTTTTGAAATGGGTCATATTTAACTGAGGACTTTTGAAAACTCTACTCAGTAAAATGAGGACAAGAACACACCAATCTAAGTCACAATTCAAAAGAGTAATTAAGCATACATACCAAATTTTATGCATAACCCAAATCCTGGCTATGCAGACCTATTTTCTAGTGGTAAAGATGTTATGAATTGGTCATTATGGAGGGCTGTTCAGATCCTCTTCAGCATTCAGAAATGTTGCTTACTGAAATTAATGGGTTTGGTTGAGTTTATCTCATGTCTTTTCTCACACTTTTGAAAGATGTGATTCTTATATTGACTAGATGTGTCTGTTAAGTGAATACACAATGTTTTATTTTTTACCTTAAAGAACATGATGCTTATGTCATCTCTTGCTAATGGTCTTCTTTGGGATTCAAATTACGTAAATAAGTCTCAGAAAATAAATGGAAAACACTTCCATCTGATGTTGCCAATTTAAGAAATAATAGGCTTTGGTGGATGAAATTGTTCTTACCTGTGTGCATAGCCTTGTGTGGATTCGTGAATCAAAAAATCAAGAATAATTTATGTTGGAGGGGACCTCTGGGTGTCATGTAATCCTATCCCCCTCTTGAAACACATGAGGTTGCTCAGAGCTGCATCAAATCTTGATGACCTCTGAGGGGAAGACCCCCAAAGCCTCTCTGAGTACCCTGTGCAGATGTTTGAGCATTGTCATGGTAAAAAGAAGTTTTCCTTTTATAATCTTTCATAATCTTCCTGCTGCAAGATGTATCTATTGCAAAATTTGTCTGTATCTTGTACTTAAATGTATTGGGGATTGTTCTATAGTGCTGAGGACAGCTGATGCGGAACAGACCACATTTGCAACATTAAACAATCTTGTCCTGAAGAAGTAGGAGGTTGCACCCAGACTTTGTTGTGAATGGCTCCTAGCTCATGTCAACTGTTGTCTAGTCCTTGGAATGGTTTGGGCGCAAAATAATTTAAGTTGCTCTTTCATAGATCCATTTAATCTAATAACATGGTCAGGACCTATAATTCTGTAAGAAATAAGAGATTGTGGTATGTAACCAAGATAGGGTACTGCATCTACTGATAGGTGTATATAAGATCCCCTTAAGTACTGAAAGGCTGCAGTAAGGTCTCTCTGGAGCCTCCTGTTCTCCAGGCTAAACAATCCCAACTCCTTCAGCCTTTCCTCGGAGGAGAGGTGCTCTGGCCTTCTGATCATTTTTAGATTGGGTCCCTCCTCTGGACCCTCTGTTAACAGGTCCAGATCTTTCCCATGCTGAGGACCCCAGAGCTAAATGCAGCACTTCAGGTAGGGTGTCACAAGAATGGAGTAGAGAAGCAGAATCACCTCTCTTAATCTGCTGGCTACACTTCATGTGGCCCAGGATACGATTGGCTTTCTGGACTGCAAGCAAATATCTGCCCTTTCAGGCTCCTCCTCAGCTGCTGCTGACTTACCCCTGTATTTTGATCAGATTTTTTCACAGAGACAGGTTTCACAGAGACAGTTGCTGCAATTAGGCTGTCTTTTTAGTGACTGCACAAATTTATCTACACCTCTGTCAGACACTGTTACATGTAGATGCATAAAGTTTATAAAACTATCCCCGTATAATGCTTTCTTCATGATCAGATGTGTGCACCAGGTAAGGAACTTGGGAGAAATTTCATGGACTGCCTCTTAGTACTTATCAAAATATTTCTATTTAGTGAGACAAGGGGGAGGGGGGCACAAAATCACAAAATGAAATATATAAACCTTTAGAGTCAATATTAAGTAATGTTAAGTTTGATGGCTTTGTAACAGTAGTAATGGAAAATTATTGAGGCTCATGATTCACAATAAAAAAAAAAAAGAGTGCAGCTAGAGAACATACTGAGAATTCTTGTACAAGATAAACCATTGTAGTTGACGTAGTTTTAGGCCCTTATGACCTTAGTACAAAATGCGTGTAAGAAAAACAGGATAGAAGAACAGGACATAAGGATAAGGAGTATATGGGAATAGCAGGTGTCCAGGATGGGCTGCAGTTTAACTAACTGATAAGTAAAAGGACAGGATGATTGTTATGTCTGTAGTGTTAACAGACCAATTTAGCTGGTATAAACATCTACTGCACGTGCTTCAAAGTCTGCCAGAAGTGATGAAGATTGTTGGAAGCAGTAAATGACCCTCAGAAACCACCACCACCACCACATTTTTGTAGCATGAGGGAAACTTTCTGGAAAATGATGTAATCTATACATAGCCTCATGAATAGGTACGTATGCCAGTGGCTATATAAGGATGGCTTGTTTAGCAATTTGGAGACACATGTTAGGAGGAGCTACCCCCCATGTCTCCCAGCCCTGCAATAAAGAATACCTGCTTGTCAACTTGAAAACTTTGATGGCGAGTTTGTTCCTGGAGTTTTCTCCAAATCATTAGGTAGAAGAAATTCTGTGCTCAAACCAGATTTTGTTGAGAAAAAAAAATTCTGAAAATGTTTCCGGATTTCCAACATGTTAAGCCAATTTCCACAGTGTCAATCAGCAAAATTGCCTTAATACAGCTCTGAAGTTCATCAGGGCTTGATTTTTATCATGGCAAAGCCAGTACTATTTAACTGTGTCTTGCCATTCTTTATAATGAAATATGATCTTTACAATGATCCTCTTATCCAAATGAAAACATACACACAAGACCTAAAAAGTTTTTTCTTTGATTCTAAAAGTCAGCATAGAGATGAAATGATTGTCATAAATAGCTTAATATTTATGTTATAATACAATCAACTGTCTTCTGGTAATATTTAGTTTGATGAAATATAACAGTCTAGTACTCTTTTGAGTGTAGGTGCTCCAAATTACACTGCTGCTGCACACAATCAAAATGCATACTATTCAATATTTATTTCATATATTTTTATTTTGTTCACGCAGAGTTTGTAACACGATGAATTTGGAAAGGCACCCAAATTCCCAAACTATCCAGAAATGCTCTATGTTTAAACTACTTCTAGTTATTACTGGATTTATTTTTTTTTTTTTCAGAAAAGCATAAATTATGAAAATAATATTAATATGTGTCTTGAAATCATTTGGTATTTTCAACTTTTTGATGTTTCAGAAGTTTAATATATGCCTCTACCATTTTCATAACAAAGTTGTATCTACTGCAGGGGCACTCATTTTTTGCTTTCTAGAAAGTGTGGCATAGCTAAACTTTAATGGTGCAATGAAGAAATTAAAAGCTATGTTCTGTGGTCTATCCTATGCAAGATCTGCATTCAACTACTATATTGTCTCTCCAAAGTAGAAAATCTATATACCTGAGGATCACTCCACAGAGCTCAAGGGCTCTTTACTTCATCTTTTCCATGGAATTATATTCAGTTCCATGTTCCAGTTTTGTCCATAGGATATGTATGCGTTCTGGATCTGGAACTGACCCAGAGTCTCTATTAAACGAATCTGCATAAAAATGAAAGCCTATATAAGAGGAAAATTTTCATACCTTAACCTAATTTATTTTTTCTGTTACTAGCATTTAGTATAATTTAATCTATGTACGTGCGTATGTCCTTTTCTGTGTGTCATTATCACTAGCACTACATTTTAATTTCTGATTACACTGTAATCTATGCAGCTCACCAAGCAAAACTCTATGCCATTTGAACATCGAGAAAACTTTCTCCATATCTCTCTGTGGCAGACACTCTCTATTGTCTTTTTGCCCTACAGTATGCCTCTCAAATGCTCTTAAGTGCTGCGCAGTCAGATCATGTATAAACCCTTGAAACTTAATGACCATTTTGTTAAAGTGGTATTTCTTTCCTCCAGCATGATGGAATGTGTTTTAATTTTGTAACTGATGCATTAATAACAAAAATTGCTGCAATATGTTCAGTGAATATGCTTAGAATGTTATTTCCTCTTCTAGAGTGTTCTTTCTTACTTGATGTCTGACAAATATAATTCAGTGTGCCAATCGGTAATAACTTGAGCCCCAAATGAAACTTATATCTGTATATGCTATCTGTACATAATACATAGGTAGGTACAACAATATCTACATACAAAAATATATCTTCCGATATCCACACTCCTCAGTGATTTGAGTTTTGGAGCTTTAACATGAACAGACACATGACTGAACACAAGCAGTCCTTCATCCGTGTTTTTGTCCTTAACATTCTTCGTGCTCAAGTGTGCCTATTTGACCTGTAGGTTTTATTTTCTTAAAAACACCTTTGATCCTCAGCGGTTTAGCTTCCTCAGATGGAATCCCAAGCAGCTGGCCATCAAGAAGCCAGAAGCAAAATATTCCATCCACCATTGTGTGCATACTTTTGTGTATATGTGTGCATACACATATATTTATGAGATAGATATAGTCCATCTGTCAATGTGCATGTATATGCGTACATGTGTACGTCTATAGAAAGCTTTATTTGTACATGCAAACTCCATGTGTTAGGCTGATATAACTGACATTAGAAGCCATAATATTAGGGGTGTTAGAAAGAGGAACTTAAAAATTTGAGCATATGGATGGACAAATATACCCTTAATCATTGCCTCAAGACTTAAGACTTCAGTCATGTGTGAGAGATCCAGAGGCATGATAAAAGAAGGGTGTTTCATTATTTTTCTCATATAAAAATGCCACTGACTCTAAAGGATAATGCACTATATTTTTAGCAAGTATAAGCTAATTATTCAACAAAGTTCTTTGGTGTGTGTGATTTCAAAAGTTCAGTGATATCTATATTATTGATTTAATTTAAAGCCAAATAATTTTGACAATGTGTGTCAGAAAGAAAAGATATTCTTTATTTTTAAGATTTACTATGTATAGCAAAGCCATCATTATTGATGCAATATTGTGTCATTTATTGTATAGGTGGGTACCAAGGATATAGAGGTGTTCTAGGTAAAACTGAACGGGAATAGACGTGCTGCAAGAATATATAATGGAGTTGTGATGGTCTTTTAGGCATTTTATTTTGAGTTTACTATTATTACAAGATTACTTTGAACACCTGAACTGTTCACTGTACAGACTGCTTTAGTCACTGCATCAAGACCATTAATTTAACCCTTAAAGTTATCTTCAAAGTGATGAGCTTTAGGAAACTTTGGAGATTTTGATCAAATGCTTAATATTTTGACACAGACTCTAATCATTAGTAAGAGTAAAAGTAAGGGTTAGGTGGTAAACTTTCACCGTGAGCATTATTCTTAGCATAGAGACTGAAATTCCATGATCGGCTTCTGCCTGACCTTGATTTTAGAGGTGTGCATGTTTCACTTAAAAAAACTGTGAGGTATTCAGTCCTGTCTTACGAAAATCTCTCTGCTTTAAGGAGGAGCAATCTCCTTGCTCTAACGCTAAAACAGAATGGTAGATGGAATAAATGGGTCTTGTGATGAAATCAGAGGGACAGCATTTAATGGCAGGGCTACAGAAGACACGCTAATTACAAGGTTTTAAGAGAAAAGGAGTATTTTTTTTCCTTCTTAATTTTATCTTTCCATGTATAAAACAAAGAATCTGATTGCTGGTCATATGGGGAATTAAAACCAAAGCCTCTAGTTCTATTTTAAAGGGATTAATAAGTACACAGGAAAAACTAATGGTCTCAGGCTTTTAGAATATTACTGTCAGGAAACTTAATTTGAAGATTTGCCTTTGTATCACGTAGTCCCTGACACATGAGTCACATCATATTTGTCTGTAGCTGTCGTTTCTAGAGAATTAAAGTTCATTCAGTCTAGTATTTTTAAATAAATTACCAGACTTTTATTTAGTTTATAATTCATTCGTACTAGTTTTCCCATGGATACTCACAGGAAAAAAGCTAGAAAGACATTTAGAACATATAAATGTTGATGTGTTGAATGACTAAAGAATATTGATCAACAGTCTTTCCTGCAACTATATGAGATATTGTGTTTTGTTTGAAAGCAAGCCAACAAATCATCCTAATACAGATTTATTTTCTGCTAAATGTAATTCTGTAGTGTATTTTGAATGCCCTTAAAACCCACAATTTTTTATACATAGAGATTCTTCTTGCATTTCGAAGCTTAATATTTTAAAGATATATGATATAAATACATATCTAATTTGTCTATAAAGGCATAGGAGCTATGTGTATTACAGTAGGTTTCATCTGACCAGCTAAAAATGTAATTTACCTCTACATTTGAGCTTGTTTATAATCTCTCCACAGTTGCTAAAGAGGAGTAAAGAAGTATATTTGAACATACACAGGTCTGCAGGGCCAGAAGGGATCTCCCCAATGTACTAATTGAGCCGGGGGAAGTGCTCACCAAGCCACTAACTGTCACTTATCACCAGTCCTGGCTGACTGCGGAGGTCCCAGTTGTCTGTATGTTAGCAAATGGGATGCCCATATACAAGTATGGCCAGAAGGAGGATCCAGGGAATTGCAGGCCTGTCAATCTGACATACTGTTGATTTCTAGAACTCATTCCACTTGAGGTTTTCAAAGAACAGCATGAACTTTGAGCAATATCCAAGGAGAAACTTTAATGTTTGAACAGGAAATAATCTAAAAGCTACACACCTGACCCTAGCAAAGTAACATAAAGAAATTTACTCCTGAAGAGCACATTATCACCACATATAAAGAAAAGAGAATTTAGTTCTCAGACAGATGGTGTATAAAAAGCCTCTAATGAGTAGAGAGCCATTACTGTTGATAGAGAACATTATTCCAAAGATGTGTTTGCTGTTTTGGCCACTTCTGAGGCACTGGAAGAAGAGAGCAAACAGATGCCAACTCAACTCTTTCACTTTCATGATTAGACACTGGGCTAAACAAGGAGACTTGAATTTTCAGTCCTTTATTGCCAAGTTTGGTTTTGCTTTCATTTTGTGGCCGGAATAAAAAAGTGGAAAATTCTGTGTGAATTTAGGACACAACATCCTACCATACAACTGATCTTCCAGTGCCAGACATGCTCTCCCAGTCCTGTTGGCCCTGTGTCCTTGGCTGGTGGTTTACCAGGTTGACATCTGGCTCCTTACAGCTGTTTGTATTCATTCTTCTGGGAAATAAGCCCTGTGTATTTCAATATTCCTGACCTGCAGTTTAGGAACTAGATGTGTTTTTTTTCTGAACACTTTTCTGTCTTCCATCATAATCTTCTGTATTCTCTCACTTGTTCTGCACTATAAGCAGGAATACAGAAATGCTTTTATGGTTGGTTTTTTTTTTTGAAATTAAAACAATCTAAGTGACCTGGTTTACAGTGTGGCTTCATAAGCAATTGCTTTAAGAATGACAAATGAAGCATTAGCATAAGAATGAACATTGAAATAGGGAAGGGGGAATGGACATGCTTAGCTAACTTATCCAACAGAGACGATATATTGTGTAACTGCACCCTTTTTTACAGTAAATGAAGATTTACCAAGCCAAGGATTTGAAATATTTGGCTAATAATTGAATTGATTATCTGTTAAAAATAATTAGCTGTTGATAGATGTAGAAGGATTATTTTGCAAGAGTTATAGTCCCTAGAATATTAGAATTCCCCACCAGATGTAGTTTTGATGCTATGAGGTTTGTTTTGGCTGGACTAGTACATCATTTATGGTCAATCGAATTAATACAACACATAAACGAGAAATATCTTGTGGGGCTTGATTACCCGTTTCAGTTGTATAACAATGGCTACTAGCAGAACTTTATTGGTGCATTTATTACTTTACAATGCAAAGCTCTGAAACAGGAGTAGACCATGCAAACTCCTTGAAGTGAATTTATTCAGTATGTTTAACCTAGTTAAAATATATGAAATATCCACATGCAATTATAAATTTGTTCATGATAGGATTGGCTCAAACTATGAACATACTTTAAAACACGCAGCAAAAATTTCCAACAGAAACAGTGAGCTGCTTTCCACAGAAAGGAAAAAAATACTTTGTAATAATTATTACTCCTCCACTGGATACCTGTCTTGGTTTAAGCCCAGCGGGCAACTCACAACCATGCAGCCACTTGCTCTCTTAACCCCTTTTTCTTCACCTCCCTCCTGGAGGGATGGGGAGAAGAATCAAAAGAATGTAACTCCCACGGGTTGAGATAAGAACAGTCCAGTAACTAAGGTACAACACAAACCACCTCTTCTACCACCAGTAACAATAATGATAAGGGAAATAACAAGGGAAGAGAGTACAACTGCTCAGCACTCGCTGACCTATACCCAGTCTGACCCGAGCAGTGATCTAATCTTTCCGGGTAACTGCCCTCAGTTAACATAGTGGGCATGACGTGCTGTGGTATGGAATACCTCTTTGGTTAGTTTAGGTCAGGTGTCCTGTCTCTGTTTCCTCCAGGCTTCCCCTCCTCTCTGGCAGAGCAAGAGACTCAAAAAATCCTTGGTCAGAGTAAGAATTACTGAGCAGCAACTAAAAACATTGGTGATATCACTGCTGTTCCCAGGCTGAAAGTCAAAACCACAGCACTGCATCAGCTACTAAGAAGGAGAAAAATGACTGCTACTGCTGAACCTAGGACAGTACCTAAAACATTTGGAATGAAGAGAGAAATCAAAACGAGTGCAAGATGAATGTTGTGAGTGAAGCTATAACACTTGGTGCAGTTACTGTGCTAAAAATACAGTTTTTCCACTAGTGTTCTCAAAAATAATGTTGGCAATGCACACTCACTCTTTTATACACCTATACCTGTGTCTGTATTTGCATTGCTGGTCACATAAAATTTAAAATAAGCTTATAAGTACCATGGAAGTAAATTGACTCTGGCTTTTTCCAACAGTGTTGACAAATGCTCTCATATGTACTCATATGATAAAAGCTGCATAAGAAAGAAATACAAAATGAAACCCACATTACTCCTTAATAGCTAATTGCAAGTGAGCAGCAAACTGCAGGGATTCACTGAACCCCAGAAAATCCCATTTTATAAAATGGATCACAAGATCAGAGATTTCTCTCAAGCAACTTAGAATCATAGAATCATAGAATAGCTAGGGTTGGAAAGGACCTTAAGATCATCTAGTTCCAACTCCCCTGCCATGGGCAGGGACACCTCCCACTAAACCATGTCACCCAAGGCTAAGTCCAAACCGGCCTTGAACGCCACCAGGGATGAAGTATTCACAACTTCCCTGGGCAACCCATTCCAGGGCCTCACCACCCTTACAGGAAAGAATTTCTTCCTCATCCAATCTAAACTTCCCCTGTTTAAGTCTGAACCCATTACCCCTTGTCCTATCACCACAGTCCCTAATGAAGAGTCCCTTCCCAGCATCCTCATAGGCCCCATTCAGATATTGGAAGGCTGTGATGCGGTCTTCACGCAGCCTTCTCTTCTCCAGGATTAACAGCCCCAACTTTCTCATCCTATCCTCATACAGGAGGTGGTCCAGGCCCCTGATCATCCTCATGGCCCTCCTCTGGACTTGTTCCAACAGTTCCATGTCCTTTTTATGTTGAGGACACCAGAACTGCACACAATACTCCAAGTGAGGTCTCACGAGAGCAGAGTAGAGGGGCAGGATCACCTCCTTCGACCTGCTGGTCATGCTGCCTTTGATGCAGCCCAGGATATGATTGGCCTTCTGGGCTGCAAGCGCACACTATGGCTCATGTTCATTTTCTCATTGACCAACACCCCCAAGTCCTTCTCTGCAGGGCTGCTCTGAATCTCTTCTCTGCCCAACCTGTAGCTGTGCCTGGGATTGCTCCCACCCAGGTGTAGGACCTTGCACTTGGCATGGTTAAACTTCATCAGGTTGGCATCAGCCCATCTCACAAGCATTTCAAGGTCCCTCTGGATGGCGTTCCTTCCCTCCAATGTATCAACCGAACCACACAGCTTGGTGTCATCGGCAAACTTGCTGAGGGCGCATTCAATCCCAGTGTCCATGTCACCCACAAAGATGTTGAACAAGACCGGTCCCAACACCGATCCCTGGGGGACACCACTCATTACTGGTCTCCAGCTGGACATTGAGCCATTGAGCACTACTCTTTGTGTGCGGCCATCCAGCCAGTTCTTTATCCACTGAGTGGTCCACCTATCAAACTGATGTCTCTCCAACTTAGAGACAAGGATGTCATGTGAGACAGTGTCAAACGCTTTACATAAGTCCAGGTAGATGACATCAACTGCTCTACCCCTGTCCATCAGTTCCTTAGCCCCATCATAGAAGGACCCCAAACTGGTCAGGCAGGATTTCCCCTTAGTGAAGCCATGCTGGCTGTCACAAAACACCCTGCTGGTTTTCATGTGCCTCAGCTTATCAACTTGCACAACAAATATGTAGTAATAAACATGCCAGGATCCCACTGAGGTTTACTGCAGTTGCTATAAGTAGTTATGCAGACCACTTTTTCAAAGTGGCCAATGCATTAAATATGATACATGATCCTATGTGCTTTACCTCAATGGACATGTTTTGTGAGCATTTCTATTAAAGCTTCGAACTACCTATTTTGGGGGAAACCCGTTATACTGATTAAGCTGGTTCACAGGGATGTAAGTTGTCTTTTCTTGAATATGGTAGTTTACATGTACGCTTCACCTAGGCATAAATAGCAGTCCTGGGATTTAATTTGTTGCTTCCTGTGTCCCTCTTACTGGTGCACCGAAGGTGAAATGTCCTTTAATTTATTCAAAATTCACATCTGTTTCTCCAGTTGGATAGAATTTTAATATTCAGATGTGATGGTGCAGCTGTTGGCCTTTTGCACATACTGTCTCCTTCCTAGAGGACCAAAAATTAATTTTTGCCTTTTACAGAACAAAGTTGCAAATAGTGTTCTTTGGGGGCCAGTTTGCATCAGTCTTGAGCACACTTGGTTGAACAGAAAGGCAATTCACAGATCACTTTTCCATCCCTATGTATTGTTCAGTCACTGCTCCCTAACCTAACTTCCTAAAGAAAAGCCACCACAGGTCAGAGCCACAACCATCCTTTCCCACAACTGTGGAGTGGGCCAGATGCATTGAAGGGTGGAAGAACAGAAAGTAGTTTGCATAGTCACCTGCACGTAGAGAACTGTGTATTTATGACGTGAACCTGAAGTTCGTTTTGCAGAACATACCAAATTAAAATACTGCTGCAAGCATTCGTATATAAACACAGAAAAATGTGTTTAAATATGCCATTTTTTGTGTCAAACCCTCTTGTATATGTGCCTGATCCTTTAGCTTTCTTCATTTTCTAATGTCTGGCGACTTATGTGCATGTGGGTGGCTCAAGGAGGCAATTTTCACAGTGAATAACTGTAAAACTGAAAACATGAGGCAAAGTCACATTAACACCATTGAAAAGTTTTAAAGCAACAAAATAGTATAAATGACTTCACTTTCTTTCAACTTATTTATAATTCACAGTAATGTTGTGAAAAGTTTATTCTAACAGTGCCGTTTGAAAGTGAAATTTTTCAATGCTCTTAATACTGTTTTATGATATTCCTTTGTGGTTTCATGTGTATGCCATAACATCGTTGAAATTAAGAATGAATGATTTCAGCACCGTGAGAGAACTACTGAGAGTTAGTATAAGTAGTTCTATGAGGCATGAAAAACAGTGACATTTTGGAAAGAAGATGACAAATCAATATTAAAATTTGCCTCCACAGAAGAATGAGGAGTGTAGTCACATTGTGTAGCAAGAAAAAAAAAGTTTCTTCCTTACATTCTTCTGATTTGTTCTAGTCCTGCTGACACAGACTATTAAAACCTTGTTCATGTTTTAGAGACTTTTTTAAAGAGCACTTTGGGGTTTTGTAGTGCTTGCAGAATGTTCTTTAGAGTTAAAATTACATGCTGAGATTGCAGGCTGCTGAGCTAATATATTGTTGCACTGATTAAATTGATTAAAAGCTTCATTTTTGACAGGCAAATTGTAGAGGCTGAGATCTGTTATTGTGCATTTCAGTAATTCAGCTCATGTCTTGTCCCATCTAATAATCACTTCTTTGCCTCCCTGTTTAGGAATCATCTCAGCAGCAGGTACATTTTCAAACAGCATATTAGCTTCACATCTGAATTACATGAGTCACAGTGCATTGGCATTACAAAAGCTTATTCAGGGTAATGGCTTATTCAGTGAAACCCTTGAAATATATTTCTCTTTTTTATTTATTTTTTCCCCCTGTCTTTTCTATCTTGCTATACTGTGAACAAAGAAAGGGATTCTTGACTTTTAGATTAGAAAATAAGAGATTGTTTTTACTATAGCTGTGGATTGACAGGAGAGATCGTATTGCAGAAGCATTTTATGTCCTACTCAGAACAACATATGTTTCCTTACTAATGTGTGACAGTGCAGAGCATGAAAAACTTACTAGAAATCGGTGAAGATATAACTGGGAGATAAAGAAGAGGATTCAGCAGCTTAAATCAGCTACAGAAGAGACATTTTGCAATAAATATGGAAACAAGTTGAGATTTAAAAAAAAAAACAAACAAAAGACCACCACCCAAAAAACCCCAAACAACTCAAAAAAAAAAAGCCCTGAGGAAATCTAAATCACTTTAAATAAATGCAGATGCCTACAGACAAATATGTAGGCTTCCAATGGCAGTGCAAAGTAAAAAATATTCACAGATTGCCAACAGGAGAGACTGAAGGCAGTCCAGAACTGTGAGCTGGCTGATAGCACTCCACTGATATGGGTAATCAGTGCCAGCCACAAGCTGCACTTCTGCACTGCACATTCCTTGATACTGGCATTACGCATCTTTGGAGTAAAAGCAGAACTGTTTAGCCAGAGACCAGTACTCTGCCCAGTGACTGCTAAGTGAAGAAAACACTACTTGCTTACTTTACAGCATGAAAGGTAAGAAGATAAAGTGTGTCTACCCGGTTCAGACCGAAGCTCCCTTAATTCAGTACCCCAAATTGCTGATTATGCACAACGAAACATACAACGAAGCTTCTGACTATCAGAAGTTTAAAAACTTTTGGAGCAGAAGTGACATTCTGCTCACTCCATTTGGATGTCAGTGATGAAGCTTATATTTGAATATAACTTTCTGAAAGCATTTACAACACAGGCCACATAGCATCCTGGGTCAGTGAATTCAGTAACTGAATTATGTTCCATTTGAAACCTGTCTTTTAATTTAGAAAACCTGTCATTTCATTCATTTTCTTTTATTGTGAGAATTGATAATGAATCATTTCACTTTTTACTTTCTTCCTACTATCCATTACATGAGAGGGCTTTGGCTGTCTCCATGCTTTATGCTGATAAATTATCCTAGGTACAGCAGTGTTTCCAAAACTGCTCTAAAAATACTAGCAGCAGACAGAGAAATTAACACAGGTGTAAAGACAAATTAAATGCTGATATCTTTCTACCTGCAAACAGGAATCTAAAAGGGGAAGTGTACAGAAAAATTCCAGGTAACCCCTATTGACTCTCAACCCTTCTTTTCCCATAATCCACAGATTTTCTTCACCAAGTGTCTCCTCATGAGCAAGACATGGCATTTTAGCCAATATATTAATTTTTACAATTTGTGCTGTTGCACACCTATGAAAATGCATTCATTATTTCACTAAGGAGACTCAAAGGAGAGCTAGCCGAATGTTTAAGAAACAATTAGAAATTCTGTTCTTCTGTAGCTAATTAACCCTCCTCTGCCTTTTTCCATGTTTTGTATTATCACTTGTCAGTCTACTTTCAAATGGCAAAATTTACAGAAAATGTAGGCATGATAGATTGGGGGCCTGAAGGTTTGATGTTATGTTTCTCACCAGAAGTCTGGTACAGCAGCAAATTTTAAGAAGAGCAGAGGCTTATATTTAACCATAAAATTATTTAAGATTATGGGGTTTGTTGTTTTCAGTTTAACCCAATCTCATTTTTCTAAAAACAGAAATTTCAACGTTTGTTTTTCATATTCAGTCTAAATTCCTTTTGATTGCTGTGAGGAATCCCCACAGCTTAATTTTACATACTTAACTTTGGCTTTCCCTTGCTTTCCTCCAGATACAATGATTCAGGGGAGGAATATACTTGGAATAGTATACTTTTTTTCAGGGTCTGTTTATGGATACTGGTAAGGCTGCCCTCCTGATTTAGACCATCAATCAGTTTCCTAAAGATTGGTGATGCAAATATCCCTTTCCACAAAGGAAAAGCTTTCTAAACACGTGCACACTTACTCTTGTGACTTGCACTTGGACACCCACTGGGTAATGGGTCTTGGATTTAGGCATGGGATATGTGCATGTGTGTTTGGTTGATGGTGCCTTGTTTTCTGTTTTGCTGATGTGAGCCTATTGTTGCACTCTATAATTTTGAAATCAGGACTCAAAAGAAAGAATTTCTGTTAATTCCTACCTGCTCATCTCATTCCTTACAGTTTGGGTCCTTGCCATTTTAAACTAATCTTGGCCAATGTAGAAGAAATACTGCCTTGTCTTGGGATCTTGGTGATTGTTAATACTTACAGAATGATGAATATAATTAAACAAGTATATATCCAGCTGGTCCTGGATCACTTGGGAAACAACCACAGATGTGCGGAAAAATGAGTGCAAAGATGAAATAGAGCAGTAAATTGTGCATGACATTCCTCTGAAATGGTCTCGCTTTCTGAGGTCGACCAATTGGAAGTAATTGTTGGGACTGTATATGACAGAGCTGGGAAAGGATATGAGGAAATTCACATGAAGAAAATAGCATTCCAAGAATTCTCTGGAGCTGAAGTGACATATTGTCTCGGCAGTACTTTAATACATCATTATTAAAAAGCCAAATGTCCTGGGCACCTACTAATCAGTTTGCAGTTGCTGGACGAGCTTCTGGAACTATTCTTAAAAAGATGTGTTTCTTATCAGGAAGGGGCTGACACCCGTGGTTCATAGAGTTTGCAAAGATACCAAAAGAAATCAGATATTTGGTCACTGAAGGGATCTATGTACATTTTCTTTGCCTATTCATTTCTCAGCAGAACTCAAAGACTAAAGATAATTGCTTTATGTTTGTCAGTATTGAGATAGAGCATTATGAAAGGTTCCAAGAAAACGGTCAGACTATATATAAGGAGGAAATTTTTTATGAGTGCCGTGAGACACTGGGTTCCTCAGAGCGGTGGTAGATGCCCTATGCCTGGAAACTTTCAACGTCAGGTTGGGCAATGCTCTGAGAAACCTAATATATCCAAAGATGTCCTTACTCACTGCACGGTTGTGTGTGGAGAAATTACCTTTAAATGTCCCTCCAAACTCAATCTGTTCTAGTTTCTATAATTCTATGATTATTTCCAGTGAGAAACGGAATTATGCTAGTAGAAGCACTATGAACAATAATTTATATTGTGATTCTTCTTCCAATTCTGAGAGATGAAGTCAATTTTCTGATTCCTGGCTAAAGAGCTCTGTAACACAGTAACATGCTCAATCTATTTACCACGTAGTTATCTCTGAAAGCTTTTGATGGATTTTTGGTGGAGGATCTTCGACCTATATTCAGGTCAGAAGTCCAGCTCTGAGGAGGTCATTAGGTCTGGCCTTGCTTGTGAATTAAATAATTTCCAGAATGCATATATTTGTGATTTGCACTGATCAGCTAGGTAGCAAGTGTTAGTATAAGGACAGCCATACACAGAAAGCCAAGAGATGCAAAATAACATTTAAAAAGAGGAAACCATGACTGTGAGTCGTGATAAGCTAAACTTTCAAAAAAAAAAAAAAAAAGGCAAAAAAAAATCTTTACTAATTATTTTTTTTTATACAATGCCTGTTAATTAGTAACCAGTTAATCTGAATACAGTGTAAAATGTAGTGTGATAGAATTCTTCTAGAATAAGCTGATTGCACAAAGTTTTTTGCTATCTAGGTTCAAAGAAATAAGGAGAAAAATATGAGAAAATAATAAATCATAATGTGTTTTCAAAGATTAACTTAAGGATAGATATGATGTACGATGCTAAACCAAAATGTACATAATTGGGAAGCTGTTTTTCAGTAACCAAGTGCTGCTTGCATTTTGCTTAGAACAGTGTTAGAAGAAAGTTGTTTATTTTTCATGATACAGGTTAAAGATCAATATTATTTGATCTCATATATGTCAAAGTTCATACAGAATGCATAAGAGTAAATTATAACCAAAAAAACCACCAAAAAACAGCTAGCATATGTAAATCTTACCTAAAACTATCATGGCAAAGGATGCAATATAGAAAGATATGCTTTATACTGGTTCTCTTATTCCTGACTCGGTATTTTACTTTCAGCAGACATAATCACTCTAATGAGATTTAGCTTTGACTCTGAATAAAATGCTAACTTTTCAAGAGTTCATAAGCACTACTGAAAGGTTGAGGCTTGACAACAGGCTGGGTATGAAAGATTTATATGAGGAATATTATATACTGAGATTTTGCGTGTGTGCACGTGTGTGTATGTAGCATCATAAAATCACAGAATAGTTAGAGTTTGAAAGGACCTCAGGATCATCTAGGTTAGATTTGGAAAGGACCTTAGGATCATCTAGTTCCAGCTTCCCTACCACGGATAGGGACATCTCACACTAAACCACATCACCCAAAGCTCTGTCCACCTGGCTTTGAACACTGCTGGGAATTGAACATACCACTTCTTTGGGCAACCTCTTCCAATGCCTCACCACTCTCACAATTAAGAACTTCTTCCTCATATCTAACTCAAACTTCCTTTGTTTAAGTTTAAACCCATTACCCCTTGTCCTGTCACTACAGTCCCTGATGAAGAGTCCCTCTCCGGCAACCTAAAATCTCTCACAAAACATGAAACATTTGAGTTGCCTATCCAGAGCAAACCCTGAATGCGCAGGCATTGTCTGGAACACGGTTAGTTGCCAGAAGTCTAGAAATGTGCCAGAAAGCTAACCCTAAGGCAAGATAGTAGGTAGCATCTTAGAATTCTTCTAGAGTAAGCTGATTGTATGAAGTTTGTTGCTGCCTGACTTCAAGAATTTAAACTTGTGTAGAGATTGATTCTGTAGAGATTCTCTCTTCAGAAGAAGCTCTCACTTTACATGATTTATTGCTTTGACTTTGTTTTTATCTTAGCCTGATCCTGCAAACACAGCATAGTGACAAAAAAAGTGAATCCAGACTTGCAGTGGGTTCAGATTTCCTACATTTTTTTCTGTTAAATTTATGCCATTTTTCATTTTTGTACCTTACCCTCATGTTTTATGTCGCAGCTCATTTATAAAAATCCCTTCCAGTTAAACATCAAAGGGCACTTTAGGCTAAAGAATGTGTGTTTAATGGATTGCATATTTAGATCCAACTGCAGTTACTAGGAAGCTCATGATTCAAAATAACAGCATAATCTTCTGCTTTGGTTTGTGGACTGCTCTTGTATCTGTTTTGGCAATGAGATGTTGATTCACAGCCTCAAGAAAGACTGTGATGTTGTACCCTACTAAGGAGGAGGAGCTGTTGGTTAGTTCTCCCAGCAGCAGAATGATATTGAATGGATGGGACCTGGGAAAAGGGCTATGGTATAGCATTGGGTAAATAATTCTGTGCAGGACTGGAAATGTTTAAACTTAAGAGACATTTGCATTTCTACAAGTCAAAACTGCAATCACAATGGTTATGATGGACATACCAAGTATGTATTTAAAAAGCTTATTCTTATCCAGCTCACTTAGCAATTCAGAACAGTTTGGAGCCAGGCTATTTTAATACCTGGGATCAATATAAATAGCTGATGCTGGAAAGGAATGATGTCTCAGTTGATCGATGCTTTTATTTTATTTAGCTTAGTTTTGTATCTTGCAGTATCTCATTCAAAGTGCAAGTCAGATGTAATTTCTTCAGGTATATTCCTACTCCTGCCAGCTGGGAAGAAAGAAGCAAGATCTCTCTAGTAGCCAGAGTGGTAACTGGTAAAGTTTCCCTCAGTTGTTATGCTCCCACTTCTGAAAGGTAGGAGGGGAGGCTTTTATGAATCAGACATATTGGAATAAACGAAAGAAAAGGAAGGCAGAATAAATGTTCTACAGAGAAAAAGGAGAAAAAGAATTTGTGAAATGCTTTCAGAAAGTATCTGGCTCAGAATTATTTGGAGATGGGAGCTCAGAGTACAGCGAATCCTCTTTTCTCAGCTTCTAAGCAGCACACAGAGGTCTCAGAGGAAAATAAGTTACAAAGCTGGGAAATGTCAGTAACAATGCATTGGCTTGTTTTTCCTCTCTCACTCCTACTTTCTCCTTGTTTCCAATGATTTAAAGTGAGCTGTGATTAGCCTGGTGACCCTGGTGGGTGATTTCCCTGAAGAGAAAGTAAACTACAATATTTAAATGTAATGTCTGATATAAGTTTGAGCCAAGTCTCACCTTTTTATGGTTGGGAAAGAGGGAAACACAAGAGACTTATGATTTCACTTTAACAGTCGTGCTAATAGCCAGATTGGCTGGTGTCACAGTGTGCCTGAGACAGGCCTCAACATTTTCCTTGTGTAAAGGAAGAAATCACAGGAGACATTCTTTTTCCCTGTCATAACCAGGTGTTTGTTACTTGATCTTGGAAGTGGATAGAACTGTGTATCCTCTTTTTTATTCCCCTCTTGCATGCATTGAGTGTTTGATCTCTTTCCATGGAACTGTGTTCTTTAAGTTTTATTCTGGTGTCCACTGAAAGCTAGAAGAGAGTAAAAGGACTTTTAGCTGAATAGTAGCTATACTGAACAAGTTGTAGTTTTGTGCTGCACAAAAAATTAACTGCCAACAATCCTCAGCATACATGTGAATTATGAAAATTAAAGAGAAGTATTTAGAAATGTAGGGCTTGAGATCCATCTTGTGTAGTATTTTGTCTCTGGGAGTGGCCAGGAGTTAATTAAAGTAGCATTTTTACAGAAAATGTGTGATTCTCTGCTCTGTTGGTATGATAACATCAATTTTGGCAGAGGAAATACATGGCATCTGTTAATAGGCAAGCAGAAGGAGCTTTATGGAAGAAACTAAAATAATATGTCTCTGCTTTTGTTTGTGTAAAGTATTTCATGGCTAATTGCAAGCAGATACTACACTTAAATACTGGGTAACATCCCAAACTGGTGTAAATATTACAGCTCCATTGCTATGAGCAGGGCTATTCTGAGCAATATATGCTAACAGTGTGATTCATTATGAGAAAGTTCTATTGCAATAGCAGAAATTCCAGTTGAGATCTAACTTCACTTTTTCCTTCTTTTGAAGTCTATTTTAATGTCCTTTTCTCTCACAATTCAAAAAGTTATACCTCATTTTAATTTATAAAGCAAACTAAACAGAAGCTTAATCTCAGTCTGTATCCTTTGTAGCTGCTCCAGAATAAATGTGAAAGGTTTTCACTTGTATTCAGTGTCATTTGGTATTCATTTTACCCAGGTGTAAATGACAAAAGGACATATGAAAGAAGTACAAAGCCCCAGTAGAAAAAAAAAAAAGAAAAGTAGGGACAGTTTTTGTTCGTAGGTCTTTGATGGCAGTAGATTCATTGTGAAAAATATATGTCTTCTGTGAAAAAGAGGTGTTCAGTGCTATATCAGAATCCTCTCTGTATAGGACTGTTTACAACAGATGACCAAAAGGGGCATAACACTTTATCAACCTTGCATGTAAAATGTCAGTGCTAAACACATGTGAATTAGTATATGCCTCCTTTCAAATTATGCATCTTAAAGTCCAACTGGCTTCAAAATCCAAAACATCAAAGTTGTTCACACTAAAAGATCAAGTGGCTTAGCATCACTTTAATGAGAGTTTTAACTATATTTATGTTACATCTGACTTTAAAGATACTTTCTAGCAATGCTATACACAAAAACTCCACCAAAGTACAAAATACAAATGTTCATGTAAATGAGATACAAAGCTAACCTTTGATGTCTTGATGTCTTAAGCAGATTATGGTTTATCTCAAGGCTGAAGACTTCTAGTGGAACAATCTATTTATCTCTGTCAGCTTTCAAATTATGACTTTTTATTTCCTTTTGCATTGTGTACTAAGCATATCAGATATGTCACCACATGCTAACATGAAGAATTGGTTATTTCAAACCTGTTAAGATATGTATACTTTGGCAAAGGAAGAGAGAACATTGCTAGCAAAAGACTCAGCAAATGTGGAAAACATTTTTCATAAGTTCTGAAGAAAAGTTAATTAACCAAACATATGGGAGTAAATAGGAAAGAAAAAAGATGCTGTGCTAACATGAAGACAGCAGACTGAATAAAGGCAATCATATGTGCATTCCAGGGGAGAAATAAAAGAATTTTTTTTTTTTTTTCACTCAGAAAGCACCTCTGAGTCTGATACTATAACTCTGATAATAATACCTTAGAGACTTATGACCAAATTCAAAACAGTGTTAGGTGTTTTTATTGAAAAGCATTATCTAAAGAAACTTTCCTTATAAGTAAATCCCTGATGAGGGAAGCCCTCTGTCAACTGAATTGCCCCTGAACCTGCAACTCAACTCTATACACATTATCAGAGCTGCCTGGACCCAAAACCATTCATCCTAGCATTCGTCTAAATCTGGCAAGACTTAAAATGAAACCTGTTACTTAAAGTCATTCTGGCTACTTGAAAAAACATCATCAGTATCTGTGACATTATGCCCTGCAACTGAAAGCTCACAGAAGTAAGAATTCTTCCTGGCAAATTATGAAATAGAGGGGAATATATGTCATTGCATAGCTAATACTAATACATTAACAAAGCTAATGAGCTGCTGTTAGAGGATCAGCGTGCAAGAAGGGATATGATGCCCCAACCAATTACAACACACTTAACAGATCTGGGGAATCTAAGATCAATGACCTTGTATAGAATCATAGAATCATAGAATAGTTTGGTTGGGAAGGGATCTTCAAAGGTCATATAATCTCTGTAATGAACAGGTACATCTTCAACTAAATCAGATTGCTCAGAACCACATCCAGCCTGGCCTTGAATGTCTCCAGGGGTGGTGCATCTACCACCTCTCTGGGCAACCTGTGCCAGTATTTTACCACCCTCATTGTAAAAATTTTTTTCTTAAATAGTGTTCAGCTCAGGTACGAGAGTTCTTGGGTCTGGTTCCTGCTGCCAAGGTTGTGGGGGGTTTGTTGTTGTTGGCTTTTTTCAGTGTGATGTTGTTCATTGTGTTGTTTGGTTTTGATTAATACAATGTCTAATTCAGTGTCATGGTTTCAGCAGTAGCAGTCATTTTTCTCCTCCTTAGTAGCTGGTGCAGCACTGTGTTTTCAACTTTCAGCCTGGGAACAGCACTGATAACACCAATGTTTATAGTTACAGCTTAGAATGTTTGGTTTGACCGAGGACTTTTTGAGCTTCATGCTCTGCCAGGGAGGAGGGAAAGCCAGGAGGAAGCAGAGACAGGACACCTGACCCAAACTGACCAAAGAGGTATTCCATGCCACAGCACGTCATGCCCAGGATGTAAAAACGAGGGGCAGGGACCCAGAAGGGTGGGGGTGCACTGCTTGGTCGGGCTGGGGATTGGTGGTGAGCGATTGTACTCTTTTCCTTTGTATTTTTCTTGTACTATTATTATTGGTGGTAGCAGTAGTGATTTGTGTTATACCCTAGTTACTAAATTGTTCTTATCTCAACCTGTGGGAGTTGCATTCTTTTGATTCTCCTCCCCATCCCCTTGGGAGCTGGGGGAAAGAAAGAGAGGGGGAGTGAGCGAGAGAACTGGGTGAGTTATAGTGGCTTAAACCGCGACACTCAGAAAAAAAAAGCAGAGAACTGTGAGGTCGGAGATCTGAATATCCTCAGGTTGAAACAGGACCTAAACCCAAATTTTACTTATCTGGTTAGATATAAGGAAGAAGTTCTTTACTGTGAGGGTGGTGAGGCACTGGAACGGGTTGCCCAAAGAAGTGGTAAATGCTGCACCCCTGGCAGTGTTCATGCAAGGTTGGACAGAGCCTTGGGTGACATGGTCTAGGGTGAAGTGTCCCTGCCCAGGTAAGGGGGTTGGAACTTGACGATCTTAAGGCCCTTTCCAACTCTAACTATTCTGTGATTCTATGGTTCTATAAATGTTTCTCCAAAGCTGAGTTTTATGTGAAGGAGACAATAATAAGCATGCTTGTTCATTTGGTTTTTAGAATGCTTTAAATGCCTATCCTCTGGAATAACTTGAACACTCACAATTCACTCACATGTGAGACAATTCTCACGTGGCTAGGAGCTAAACTACCTTTGATTAGTTTCCACTAAGTCCTTAAATACTTTTGGGGGCTAAAGACTGAAGATCCTAGTTCCTATTAAAAGCTATCAAATACATATGCAATTAGTTCAGTAGAAGGAATTACTGTTCCACATCAGAGACACCCAAGCCTTCAAGTGCTCCGTTCTTACAAGTGACATAAGTATTTCAGCACTAAGATTCACCTGGAAACACAGACAGCATTTGCAGTATCATATTACAGTAATTGCTGAAAAGACTTGGTGAGTCATATGGTATTCATTTATGGTCCTGTTACCTATGTGGTTATGGAAAGGAGCTATATAAATATTTAACATATACCATTAACTAAACCTACAGAAACTCCATAAAGCATGTTTTACCTGATTCCAATATGAGTAATTAGAGTAGTGCCTAGCAACCATAATTGAAATCAGGGCTTGTTTGTATGAAGCAATATGCAAGCATCTAATAAGGGATGGTCCTGACCTCAAAAGTGATAGAAGACATTATATCAGCATTCTTGCTATTTATTTCAATGCCTTGCACAAACTTCTGAAGGACCTCCTTGAAATTTCAAGATAGAAGAGAGTATTATAGTATTTTTAAAACTATTCTATCCTATGACAGGCTGAGATATTATTAACATCTTAGCCGGGGCATAATTAACATAGGTTCTATTCCATGATATTTATCAGTTAAATGCAAAGTTAATGCTAGTATTCTTTGGCACACTCACACAAGGTAAAAATGTGTTCATTTGCAGCTGTGTCTATGAAAAAAGTCAGATCTCCTTTTGGAGTCTAAAATTCTCTTGGAGGAAGTGCAATGAAAAGGTGTTTTGGGTACAGTGATCAGCCACTCATTTGATATAATCTGTAACATCTTTGTGCAAATGCTTGCAGCCAGTATAACATTACAAATCTTCAGGAGCTATTAGGTGAACTTCAAATTTACTTCCTAGAAACATTATTATGGGAAAAACTCATGTTGAAGCAAAAACCCAAGGTCAGATTAATTTTTTAAGTTCAAAAGCACATAGAATACTTTGCAGTTCCAGATCAGCTCTCAAATTGTATCACAAAATCCCTCAAAACTTTAATATAGAGAAGATTTCTCTTGGTGCGATTTGCAAGGGAAATGAAAACTCCTATGCATTTTCCCTCTCTTTTTGATACCTAATTCAATCATGCGTGTTAGAAGGAAATAAACATTTGCGACTGCAGGATCAAAGACAAGACAGAAAAAAAACATAAATGTTTGAATTACAGACTGAGGGAGCATGAGAGAAGCAAGCTTTGAAAAAGTGGGGCAGATAACCACTTTAGGAACTGCTGTGAATGTTGCTTAGCAAGTGTCCCAACAACAGGCAGGAGTCTAGTTGGGAAGGTGTGTCAAAAGGCTAGAGCAGAAGTTCTTCCTGTCCACAGCAACTGCTTCAAGAGGAAGTATTGCATCAAATGTCTGTAGTGCTCTAGCCATCCTACTGTGCCCCTAGGTACAATAGTGTGCTCAGGCAGCAACCCAGCGCAGTGCAGGGGGAGTGAGAGGATGTTTTATTAGGCCAGTAAGGCAATTCTCATCCATCTCACATGCAAAGACTGGAAAAGGCAGAGTACAAGCTACTGATAAACTGGGAATGGAAGAAAATTGCAACAGTGTGTGCAATTCACATAGCTGCAAGGTTTTGCTAAACTGTGGATGGGAAAACCCTGTGCTGTACAGCTAGCATTCAAAGTTTACAGCCTGCCTATATGTAAAGAACAAGGACCAGGCACAGCAAGAGTTGCAGCAAGATTTCAAATGCAAAACCCTCACAAGCATTTCTCTGCACTCCTCTGGAGTATATGTGCAGCAGTTCACTTTGTCCCATTCCAGATATGTGAAAAAACACATACTGCAGTATCAGGAACAGGACGGGAAACCTGCATGCTACATAATTGAGAAGAATCTGACTGTCTTGGGTCTCTTTGTTTCTCCCATCAACTCGGCATCTCTTGAATCTTGGAGGCTTGTAGGAAGGCCTGGGGTTAAAGAAGCATACAGATGCTACTGTGTCTCCTTGATTCTGAACTACAGCTTTCACAGCAGAACATTGCTCAGAGGAGAATAATTCATCCTGATGAAGTGGATTCTCCACTTCAGGCTGAGCACCAGTTGACTGCTCCCTAATTTGAAATTTTAAATGAACTAGTTGGAGAATGTCTTCACTTTGCTATAGTAACCACCTGGTAGGATAATTTGAGAAGATAAAAGTGTATCAGAATTGTGTAATTCTGTCTCATTTTTACTCAGTTTAGATAAATGGTGATCTAATTCTTGAGAATGTCAGTATTTAAAAATGTAAGTATTTAAAAATGCTGAGAGGCACATAAAATAGGTTTTAAGGCCCTATTACAGGTAACACATTTACCTCAGTTAAGGATCAAAATTTAAACATATGATTAATCTTACATTAATTGTTGTTTAATATGGTTAACTTGCTGGATAAGTATCTAATTGACTTGACTGAGGATTCAAGTGATTAATTCCTTCAGATGCTGCAGCATAACTTCTGCTGGCAACAGTGCTGCCAGTTTAGTGCTCTGCTTCTGCTGAAGGAGGGAGGCAAGATCAATATCACAGGCACTAATGTAGCACATTTTAAGATGATTGGCAGAAACACAGCCTATGAATGCTCTGGATAGGAATGCCAGGGAGCATCAAATGCAGACAGAACATTGATTTTGTCCCACTGAAGAGAAGATCACTTGGCAAGCTACTTTCCCAGAGTAATAGCATGGTATCCAACTTGGAAGAACAAATAAAGAGTAAAATAAGTTTGGAGTCAAGAATTTTACAGGACATTGTAGTCCAGCAGTTTTGTAAGAAATAATTTCTGTCCAAGCTATCTCAAAGGAAAGGCAATCTCATGTGGAATTTTTGGACCTGGAAGTCAACTGTGAGACGGCTACTGGATGTATTGGGATCTGTCTGAGAACCTACGAATATTATTTTCTCAAAATAAACAAAAAGCTGCTTAGAAGCTTATACAGTTTAACTGCAGTGTTTAAAAGACCTAAAATAATAGGAGAAGAATAAAGAAGAAAATAATTGTGAAGTTTTCAAATCACTTCCTCTGAAGTATCACATTTTTTGTCTTGAAAAGTCAGATTTTTCTACCTATACTAAAATACTGGGTAGAAGGAAGAAATTCAGCACAGAAATCTAAGTGAAAAGTCAGTTGGTGCCAGTATATAAACCATATCTGTAGGCAACAATGACAACTCCAGGAGGTCTGTAAAGTTAAATCTTTATTTTAGATTATAAATTGAGGCAGGAAAAAAAAAAAGGCAAGGTCTTAAAGTCCAATCAAACATTAATACTAAAGAATATTTATCATCAAACCAAACTGTCAGGGTAAGTGGTTCAACTTGACAAAAACTCTTTTTTCCCTTCTGTAGGATTAATATGTTGCTTGCACTTACTATTTTTCCAGACCCATTTGGATTACTGGTATTCTTTGTTAAGCCTTACCTGTATTGTATTTTCACATGAAGCTTAAGAAAAACTGAGAAATGAAGCCTGCAGACAAATCTATAGATTGCTCTCCACTGCTGATGTCCTTGGAACTGTGACCTTAATAGTGGCCAGCTACAAAAATTATAATTGCTCTTTTTATTATCTCTGCTATTCTCATTTTGCACCTATAGCGCTGCCAGGCCTTCCAGCTTGTCAGGAAATTGAGGAAGCAATGCACATTGGAGTCAATTAGAGCTTTTTGGCACTTGTGTCTACAATACAAGTACTTCTTAATCTGCGATTTGGATTATTTTTCAATCAAAGACATACTGAAAAAAAAATAAATTGAAGCTCTGTAGAACAGACAGGAATATTCAATGACAAGAATACAAATTAAATCAATAGGTCACTTAGAAGTGAAGTGTGATACAAAAAAAAAAAGAGATAAAAAAGCGCATGGAGGTAACAACAAAAATCTGAACACGATTGCAGCACATTAGCAGAGGGAGTTGCTAGCATCAATGCTCAGTCCATCAGCAGCACAGTAACTGTGAAGCTTAAAGAAGATCTCTATAAATTCATTCCTTTAGCTATGTGTTGTGCAATCATGGTTTATTTGCATGAGTTCCAAGATACACGTGAAAAACAATGGCAATTTAAAAGCCCATCTTGTGAAAAGATAAAAAAGATGTGTTATGTGTATACTAGCCTATTCAGAGAAGGTATGTATTGTTGTACATACTCTGTGCTTATGTGCTCGTTCCTTATACGCTATTTATTCAGAGCAGAGTAGCGAGTATCACTGCAAAGATGCATAAATATCTCCACTGTCACCTCCTATGAATCAGTGCATAAATTTGATTCTCATTTGCTAAATGGCTCAGTGTACAGAATGATCATTAATAAAGGCCTGAAAAATGACATTTGGACACCCAAGTAGGCTACGTAAACTGAGTTTTCCTTATCAAATGTTGACCTCATTGAAGAATGACAATACATTTTTGAAGTAGAACTGTCATAAGTGTATGAGAAATTATACTTTTGTGTCTATTATTTCTAATTTTACTACAAAACTTCATATTTTTCCGAGGTTTATCTGAATTGGAACTTGCTACACTTTCTCATAACTAGTTTTTTATTGATGCCATTTGTGTTTAGTAATCATGCAGTAAAAACTTGCAACCAGATTTCAATTGCAGTGTAGAATGATATATTTTAGGATAAATTTCCATAGTTTTCTTTCCTTGTATTTAACTTCCATGATAATAGCCTCATTTCAGTATGTTATAATGAAGAATTCATGAGTAGTTTAACTTCAATTTCCATTATTTTTTCAACAACAGAAAATTGGTTTTGAACCTAAGCAAAATATTTTTTTCAACATTGAAGTAACATCAGGACATCAGTTGAAACACTTGTCATCATTATTTCTGTTGGTGAATCTGAAGATTATAGCTCTTATTAAAACACACCAATTTAACAAGATGCAGCTAAAGCCTAAAGCATGCAAAAGAAGCACATGCTAAAATTTAACTGAAGGTTTGTCATGAAATGTGTGATACGCAATGACCTGTGAATGGCCACTGGTTCTTTTTGTCTTGAACATGTTTCGGGTTTGGTTTAGGTTGCTGGTTTTGGGGGGTCTTTTTTTTTTTTTTTTTTTTTTTCCCCAGAAAACTCTTTTTTAAACTGACTTTGAGACAATATATAATGACAGTTTCATAGCACATTTGGAAGCTTAAGGTCATTGGGATAGGGATGTTACATATTTTGCAATATAGGATAATGTTATAATAATGTGAATAGTGGGGTATTTTGTTTTTTAGTATAGTGCTGCTTTAACACATAGGAGGAAGTTATAGTTATCTTTTTCTGTCATTCATCTTTAAAAAAATGACCTGCATTTGTTAATTTTTGAATGTCATTTTCTGTGTCTTAGCTTTTTTCATCAAGGCATCCTGAAGAGATAAAACTCTCAGATTCTTTATGAACAACAAATTTCTATATCATACAATTCCATTAAGAAAATATATATAACAAAAGCAGATTTGAGGCAACAGCCAGCTTCCTTTTCGTGAAAATGAGATCTAAGACTTGCATATTTTTTAGAAAGATGAAAATATAAATCTTGCCAGCCCTATAGTGAACTATGAATACAACAGCAATACATTTACTGAGCTGTATTTTCTCACACTGTGAAGAGAGTTAAATAATTACAATGCTTTAATCCAAATGTTTTTTGCAAAAACTTTCAACCCATGGGCTATTTGAAAGCTCTTCTCTACAAAAAATTAGTGTCAATATTTTATATTCTCGGTCTTTCCTGAAGCTTATTCTTGAATGTTAGTGAAGTGAGGTGCTTTTAATGAGGATGGCCTTGAAGCCTTCTAGTGACAGTATCAGTGACACACTGGTCAGTGTCTGATTATGTGAATTCTGAAATCATAGGGTGACTCCCAGGTTGTCAGCAGTGTGATTCTCGCAGGATGAATGATATGCATTCAGATTATCCTAACCTGGGGAAGAGAAAGAGGGCTGATAATTTCAGAAAATTGTTTGGCTTTATTTTTGTGATTCTAAGGAGTCATCTATTCAAACAGTGCACCTAAATGCACATTCACACAAATATCACTGATTGTATTTTTTTTTTTTTCAACAAACATTCTTAGGGCAAAGAAAAAGCAAACAGGGAAAAAATGTTAAACAAATATTTTTTCAACCTCAGACAATGTGAATAATATTTTGTGCATATTTCAGATGTGCTCATATTTCAAATTAACTTTGTAAAAATAGAAGAAATTGTTTTCTTTCTGTTTCTTCACTCTGAAATTTTATTTTTTGTTAACACTTTGACACTCTGCTTGCCATCTTTTCAGCTGTGACTTATTCTCTTTTGACAAATGTAATAGCATAGACATTTTCTTTAGACTTATCTAAAGGAGTTTTTCAGAACATCAAGGTCTGAAAAGCATGTGTCATAAAACACTTCATTTGAACATTATTAAACGTTAACTTTAATTAAAATTTACTGACGATAGTGGGTTGACATTGGTGTACTGCTTTGAAGAGCACAACACATTTTTTAATATGTTGCAACTAACAGCATAACTTGTTCATTACATGCAATACTAAAAATATGTGTTTTAATGAAAGTAGGTGCCTTGTTCTTTTTACCTATTAAAACATCATATTTGAATGTGCAATAAATATGCTCTTAGAAAATTCAGTGTTGTGAAAAACTAGAAGAATCATGGTTAAAATTGTGGGCTACTCTATGCCAACAAAAAATTATCCCCTGACTTTGATGGAGTGGGTCATAAAATTAATGGAGTAATTCGATAACTTATAATATGTGCTTTTTTTCAGGTGTCTATTTGTATTAAGTAAGTCCTAGGAAGAATTTAATGGATTTTTATTGTTTATTCAGACAAGAGCCCTAATGTAAGGTAGCTTCATGGGCACCATCACTTTGAATAGAAACAATATCCATGATAGCTACTGTAAGTGTTACGTGAATTAACTTATTGCAAATCTGTAAGGGTCCTGTGATCATTTCAAAGAAAAAAAAAAGACCACATTTTTCTCCTGAGAATAAGCAAACATTTAGAAATTTAACTCAATTTATATATAACGCATTTCTTTAAAATATAAGGTTGAACTGCTCTGCATTTTTCAGGGAGAAAAATTGCCCTCAAATAAAATGAAACTAAATGACATATACCATGTTGAGGACTTGAGATAAGAGCAGAAAATAACAAGGAACTGTACTGTAAATAAAGATAGCAAGTAAGATGCCATTTAAAAAAAAATGGTGGATCAAACAGGTATTCCATTATATATAGTGACCACAGTATCATATTTTTCTAATTTTTATTACATCCTCGAATTTGCCCTGCTAAACTGCAGACTTATTTTGTGTATTTTTACTTCAAGTACTATAAACATCAGAACCAAGTACTTGTCATTATCTAGATACACTTAATTATAAAATTTAACTTACTTCTAATAGTAATAGTTTCTGGAAATACTGTAATATTAATTGTTCTAGAATAGAGACATTCATATTTCTCTTACTGATTCACTTTTTCACAGGTTGTCTTATAATGATAAGACTAAAGATATAATTCTTGTTCTTAATGCTTATTACACAGAATTTCTAGGTCTAGCTGAAATTTCTGAAGTTGATTATCAGAAACTGAGCTGTCTGATCTTACTAGTCGCTTCTGAGAAGGAAGGAAACTTGGATAAATTGCAGAATTTACTGTCTCTGAGAAAGTAATTTGAAAAACCACTGAGACCATTGCTGCTGCCTGAAGACAGTCTTCTGTGCTTATTACCAGTTATAAGAGTTGAAGAGATTAACGTAGATTCTCCCACCTGCTCTTTCGTCTTCAAATTGCAAAAGCAATTCATGGCCATGCTGTCCCAGAGCTTTATAGCTCCTTGCTTGAGCCTGACCTTTTTGATTTCCTACATTTCCCACTGGATCATTAGTTTTCCAGGCAAGGAAACTGTAAGAAGATGGTACTGGCTCAGTCTCAAGGTCAGGTAGTGTGGACTTTACAGGGTAAATTTAGGTGATGTTAAGGACTGAAGCTCACCTGCCACACAGCTAACAAAGGGAGACACAGCAGAGCAAAGAAAGATGAGGCTGTTCATAGAGCCTGTATTATTTCCATGTTCAGTGATTACATGAGGGGCAGAACCTGGTGCCCCAGCTCCCTTCCAACATCTATCTGCTAATTCATCTGGAAGGAAGATCAAAGGCACATACCAGGTAACAATCTGGCCTGCTGAGTTCAATGCAACGTTACCATAAAAAGCTGCAAGTCTGTTGAGGGAGAGAAGAGACTCCTGTTCCTGGCACACCACCAAAGCCTGTGACCCTGATTCTTGTAAATATTTTCCATTGTGGGTGACATGGACAGTGGGATTGAGTGCACCCTCAGCAAGTTTGCAAATGACAACAAGCTGTGTGGTTCGGTTGATAAGTTGGAGGGAAGGAATGCCATCCAGAGGGACCTTGACATGCTTGTGAGGTGGGCTGATGACAACCTCATGAAGTTTAACCATGCCAAATACAAGGTCCTATGCCTGGGTCGGAGCAATCCCAGGCACAGCTACAGGTTGGGTGGGGAGGAGATTCAGAGCAGCCCTGCAGAGAAGGACTTGGGGGTGTGGGTTGATGAAAAAATGAACATGAGCCGGCAGTGTGCGCTTGCAGCCCAGAAGGCCAACCGTATCCTGGGCTGCATCAAAAGGAGTGTGACCAGCAGGTCGAGGGAGGTGATCCTGCCCCTTTACTCTGCTCTCGTGAGATCTCACTTGGAGTATTGTGTGCAGTTCTGGTGTCCTCAACATAAAAAGGACCTGGAACTGTTAGAACAAGTCCAGAGGAGGGCCACGAGGATGATCAGGGGACTGAAGCACCTCTCGTATGAAGATAGGCTGAGAAAATTGGGGCTGTTCAGCCTGCAGAAGAGAAGGCTGCGTGGAGACCTCATAGCAGCCTTCCAATACCTGAAGGGGGCCTATAGGGATGCTGGGGAGGGACTCTTCATTAGGGACTGTGGTGAGAGGACAAGGGGTAATGGGTTTAAACTTAAACAGGGGAGGTTTAGATTGGATATGAGGAAGAAATTCTTTACTGTGAGAGTGGTGAGGCCCTGGAATGGGCTGCCCAGGGAAGTTGTGAATGCTTCATCCCTGGCGGCATTCAAGGTGGGGTTGGACAGAGCCTTGGGTGGCATGGTTTAGTGGGAGGTGTCCCTGCCCATGGCAGGGGGGTTGAAACTCGATGATCTTGAGGTCCTTTCCAGCCCTAACTATTCTATGATTCTATGATTAACACCAGAGCTGTCTGACCTCTGGTGATAAATCAGTACTAGACCTTACCCTGCAAAATCATTATTGCTTGCATATGTATGCCCCTGAATAAAAGATTGCTAGATGGATCAATATATACCAAACAGGGGAATTCTTTTGAATTTTGATAGCAAACAACACAGTTTTGCTATTGTTTCCTCCTAGCTCTAATAGTTGAAAAATTACTTTCAATGAGAAGAAGGAATTTCTCTATACTAATAATAGCTACTGTTCACTTTATTTACTTATTTTTATTGTTACATGAATTTTCCATTTTTCTCAAGTGAGTTTTCTATTCTGGGTCCTTAAATATAATCCACAGTTATATGCTACCATATTCCTCAGGGACAGAATTCATACACACAAGTGGCACTGCATCATCCAGGGTCATAGAATCATAGGAGAGTTAGGGTTGGAAAGGACCTTAAGATCATCTAGTTCCAGCCCCCAGGTCTTTCTCATTTTAACTGCACCACAGTGTCGATGTCATGTCAGCATTTTCACAGTTAGCTCAGCTATCAGCTATCGCTGGAGGTGTTCAAGGCCGGGTTAGACATAGCCTTGGATGGCACGGTTTAGTGGGAGGTGTCCCTGCTCATGGCGGGGGGGTTGGAACTCGATGATCTTAAGGTCCTTTCCAACCCTAACTATTCTATGATTCTATGATTCTAAGTGGCAAAAATTCTCAGAAGATTAATAACTGAATGAAAAAGCTTTGGAGATAGAATTAACTGTCAGAAGTGCCAATGAAATGATGTAGCATCTTAAGATGTTTAGAGGGAATACACATTGGTATTTGCAGCCATTTTCTGATGTAGCTTTTTGCCTGGAATATGATAGATGAAGTTTTTAAGTTTCTGGTTGTTTATAAGTTAAAAACTATAGTTTAAGGATTTTTGTATATTTTAGTAATGTATTTAAATGTTCAGTTTATACCTACAGTCTTGACTTTGAGTAACCTAATTGAATTGAGCTGAACTTGCAGAAATGTAGACAACTTTTGAAAGGATTTTTCCAATTTCATTCTTAAATCCTAGGAAAAGGAAAGATTGAATTTCCTCAGCAGAAGCTTTTTGATCAACAGAAATTATGCGATCCAGAGGAAGGTTCCCATGGTAGTGGTAGTGGAGCATCTTCCATGTGAAGAGAGTCTGGGTGAAGTGGACTCAGTGATTCTGGCCATGACAGCCCACCGTTCAAGAGCTGGTATACAGGTAATTGAGAGGGGGAACTTTTCCCAGATACACTGATCTATAGGTCCTGGTCTCTAACCCTCAGGGGTACATCTGTGAAAATAACAGCAATATTGCCTCTGATTCCACTGGACTTTGGATCAAGCTTAGGATACAGGTAAAAACATTCCTATATGGGACAGCAGTCTTGTTAATTTATTTCTTGTTCTGTGATGTTTGAATCACCCTTAGACAAACCAATTTGTGACATCTCACAACGATACTTTCCAGACATTTCTGATGCGACACTGCTACCAAATTGTTATGATAAACCACTTGCCTTAAGACATCTGCCCTGACTGGACTATGACTTATATTGTTTTTCAAGGATAGCATTTTAAGTGAACTTGGACTTTGACCAAGGTTGTGGTCTTCAGATTCTTCTTTTGCTACCTAGGCATTTTAATATGTCCCTGCCTGTGAAATTTAATGAGATAACCATAACCACTAATGCCTCCATCTCTCCAGCCTTCCAAGAAGGAAGAAAGCTCCCTTACAGTTTTGCATAGCCAGCATACAAAGAAACAATAGCTTAAAATATCTTCTTAGGAAGAGGGGTGAAGATCTCATGGGCAATGCAGTTGCAGTTGCTCACTTTAGGAGAGATCACCAAGAAATATTTCTGCCACTGCTGTCCTTCCAGCAGGAAGACATAATTGCTGAATTATCAGAGTAATACAAATGCCTCTGTGTGTGATTTTCTTTCTTGTGATCAAAATAGCAAATAAAAATTTGTAAGAGGTTCAGGCTCTGTGTTCACAGCAGTGCTTCGAGCACTGCCAGTGAGAGTTTCAGATGACTGGGAAAGACGACTGAAAGTTGAAAATGACCTGGACGAAGAACAACTGGAATAAAAATAGACCACAAAAAAAAAGTTACTTTAGACTCTCAGAAACACAGAGTGGGATGTTACTGTAAAGGCCAGTTTTTCGCAGCAACTGAAGACCCAGATGATTTACATCTCTGTGATCAGTTCTGATGCTGTGAAAGCTTGTTTTACCCTCCTCAGAAAATTTCTGCAGAAGAATAAACATATTTGAAAACCATAATTCCTAATCACTGACCTTGCACCTGATGTTTTGGGCTACATAAGGTGGCATTTGTCTCACCTAAAGCTAAGTCTAATTTGAATGAGTCATTGAAGAGACCTTCCGCAGAGACAAGGTCCCAGGAGACAATTCAACTGACCTCAGTGTTTTCTTGAAGCTTTGAGGGTTTTTGTTAGTTATTTTAGATTGTCATGGTCTCAGTGAATCATGTCCTGAAACATTTTTTTGCTCTCCATCCATTGTGAAGAAGCCCAGAAAGGACTAGCTCAGGTGATTCAATGAGTATCATCAGTGCTGTCCTTTCAGGGGAAAACAGCATATTCATATAACTTTCCAGATGTGTTGGGGGAGGGGGGCATCATTCCATACCAACACACCCAGTCACTTGCCAGCACCTATAGTAAATGCTCAGAGCAATGTAGAGATATTCCAGCTGCTCCAGCCAATGAGCCGGCATCAACTGGAGCTCGGCTCCAACTGGAGCTCGGCTCAAATGCCTCTATACAAACGCCCGTAGCCTGGGGAACAAACAAGAGGAATTAGAGATATGCGCATGTCTACGGGGGTATGATATCATAGGCATCACAGAAACATGGTGGGATGGCTCCTATGACTGGTGTGTTGGAATGGAAGGTTACCAGCTCTTTAGGAAAGACAGGCCCGGCAGACAGGGAGGGGGAGTTGCTATTTATCTTAGGGATAGGCTGGAGAGTATGGAACTCTGTCTGGGGACAGGTGAGCAGTCAACAGAGAGTTTGTGGGTCAGGGTTAAAGGGAGAACAGTGATGGGTGATGTTATTGTGGGGATCCGTTACAGACCGCCTGACCAAGGGGACTTGCTGGACGAAGCGCTCTATAGACAGATAGGAACAGCCTCACGCTCGCAGGCCCTTATTCTCATGGGGGACTTCAACCACCCTGATATCTGTGGGATGGATGGTACAGCCCGGCACAAGCAATCCAGGAAGTTCCTTGATTATATGGAAGACAACTTCCTTCTGCAAGTAATAGAGGAGCCGACAAGGAGAGGTGCCATGCTTGACCTCGTCCTCACCAACAGGGAAGGGCTGGTTGGGAATGTAATGCTCCAGGGCAGCCTTGATTGCAGCAATCATGAGATGGTTGAATTCGAGATCCTCAGGACAGTGAGAAGAGCATGCAGCAAGCTCACTGCCCTGGACTTCAAGAGAGCAGACTTTGGCCTCTTCAGGAACCTGCTCAGTAAGGTTCCATGAGATGCAGCCCTAGAGGGCAGGGGGGGCCCAAGACTGTTGGTTGATATTCAAGGCTCACCTGCTGCAAGCTCAGGAGCGATACATCCCAACTAGAAGGAAGTTCAGCAGGAGGGCCAGGAGACCTCCTTGGATGGATAAGGAGCTGCTGAGCAAAATTCGAAGGAAAAAAGAGGCTTATAAAAGGTGGAAGCAAGGACAGGCGGCCTGGGAAGAATACAGGGATGTGGTCCAGGATGCTAGGGACCAGGTTAGGAAAGCTAAGGCCCACTTAGAATTAAACTTGGCTAGGGATGTTAAGGATAACAGGAAGGGATTCGATAGGGACATTGCAAATAAAAGGCTAGGGACAACGTGAGCCCGCTAAAGAAGCCATTGGGAGAATTGGTTACCCTGGATTTGGAGAAGGCTGAGTTCTTAATGACTTCTTTGCCTCAGTCTTCACCAGCAAATGCTCTGACCACACCACCCAAGTCCTGGAAGGCACACACAGGGACTGTGAAAATGAAGACCCTGGGCCCATGGTAGGAGAGGATCTGGTTCAAGACCACCTTAGGAACCTGAATGCATACAAGTCCATGGGACGGGATGAAATCCATCCGCGGGTCCTGAAGGAGCTGGCAAATGAAGTTGCTAAGCCACTGTCCATCATATTTGAAAAATCACAGCAGTCAGGTGAAGTTCCCGATGGCTGGAAAAAGGGTAATATAACCCCCATTTTCAAGAAGGGGGAAATGGATGAGCCGGGGAATTACAGAGCAGTCAGTCTCACCTCTGTGCCTGGCAAAATCTTGGAGCGGATTATCCTGGAAGGCATGCTAAGGCACATGAAAACCAACAAGGTGCGTGGTGACAGCCAGCATGGCTTCATTGAGGGGAAATCCTTCCAGACCAATCTGGTGACCTTCTATGAAGGGGCTACAGAACTGATGGACAGGGGCAGAGCGGTTGATGTCATCTACCTGGCCTCATGCAAAGTGTTCAACGCTGTCCCACATGACATCCTTGTCTCTAAGTTGGAGAGACATCAGTTTGATAGGTGGACCACTCGGTGGATAAAGAACTGGCTGGATGGCCGCACGCAAAGAGTAGTGCTCAATGGCTCAATGTCCAGCTGGAGACCAGTAACGAGTGGTGTCCCCCAGGGATCGGTGTTGGGACCGGTCTTGTTCAACATCTTTGTGGGTGACATGGACAGTGGGATTGAGTGTGCCCTCAGCAAGTTTGCCGATGACACCAAGCTGTGTGGTTCGGTTGATAAGTTGGAGGGAAGGAATGCCATTCAGAGAGACCTTGACACACTTGTGAGGTGGGCTGATGCCAACCTGATGAAGTTTAACCATGCCAAATGCAAGGTCTTATGCCTGGGTGGGAGCAATCCCAGGCACAGCTACAGGTTGGGCAGAGAAGAGATTCAGAGCAGCCCTGTGGAGAAGGACTTGGGGGTGTTGGTCAATGAGAAAATGAACATGAGCCAGCAGTGTGCACTTGCAGCCTAGAAAGCCAACCGTATCCTGGGCTGCATTAAAAGGAGTGTGACCAGCAGGTCGAGGGAGGTGATCCTGCCCCTCTACTCTGCTCTCGTGAGACCTCACTTGGAGTATTGTGTGCAGTTCTGGTGTCCTCAACATAAAAAGGACATGGAACTGTTGGAAGAAGCCCAGAGGAGGGGCACGAGGATGATGACAGGACTGGAGCATCTCCTGTATGAGGACAGGATGAGAAAGTTGGGGCTGTTCAGCCTGCAGAAGAGAAGGCTGTGTGGAGACCTCACAGCAGCCTTCCAATACCTGAAGGGGGCCTACAGAGATGCTGGGGAGGGACTCTTCATTAGGGACTGTGGTGAGAGGACAAGGGGTAACCCTTTCAAACAAGGGAAGTTGAGATTTGATATGAGGAAGAAATTCCTTCCTGTAAGGGTGTTGAGGCCCTGGAATGGGTTGCCCAGGGAAGTTGTGAATGCTCCATTGCTGGTGGTGCTCAAGGCGGGGTTGGACATAGCCTTGGGTGGCATGGTTTAGTGGGAAGTGTCCCTGCCCATGGCAGGGGGGGTGGAACTAGATGATCTTAAGGTCCTTTCCAACCCTAACTATTGATTCTATGATTCGATGATTTTTGACTGAAATTCTTAAATATAGAGTTCTGCCTTTATGTGATGGGCTTATTATTTTCTCAAAGCACTATAGGATGCCCCAGAGTGCTTCAAAATGATGCAGAAAAAATTGTACTGATACAGAGTTACATATAGCTGCCATTTGGAGCTTGAAATGCAAATTTTTACATCATGTGCGAATGAGTACTTTGTGCCATACCCAGAGAATGTGCAAACAAATCTTGCTGTCTCATTTTTGTGGGTGGCAGCTACATTTAAGTATCTTAAATATTGCTCACCTATTTTGATATTAAAATTTTCAAATATCTTTTCCAAATGTGTCAAAATGTGGAATGCATTTCCTGCAACATGCTGTGAATCACTTGCTGTAAATATGAATTTGTATTTTCTGTACGGAGGGAACTCTAAGTTTATTCAATTCCACTTTATTTTAAAGATTAAAAAGACCAAAAGAAATAGAAAATCTTTTAATAAGTGAAATTTGCACACTGGTTCCAACCAAAATATGGTTTGTTTGTACTTTTAAGAAACCACTGAATAAGCACATTTTGCCTTTTGCCCTACTGATTAAATTATTTTTTTATGGTCTTTTTAGCTCATGCCCAGATTGCATCAGCTTCAGAGCATAGTTCAAATGAAATACAGTATTGTGAAAGTGTTCTACATAGCTGTCTGTAATACGTTTCCTAAATAAATACGAATTAAAATCATAAGAGTAGACTGTGCATCAAAAGCCTTCTTTCTCAGTTCTTGGCATCTGTGGGACTTGGCCGGTATTCTGTTTTGCCAGTTGAACCAAGTAAGAACTGATATAATGAACCTACTCAGTCTGACCAACATGTTTTGTGTATCTTTGGAGGTTTTTCTCATTGCTTATGAGCTGCAGTTGAACAGGGAAGAACGTTACTCTTTGCAGCCCTCAGACACTGTGCAACACAGTGCTTGGATGAATAGTTCCCTTTAATAAAAAAGATCAGTGCAATTTTTTTTTTCATATTCATATCTCCCACATGAAAACAAGAGCTCACACTGTAACTTAACGCTGCTTCAGAGCATAAGAACACTGTTCAAAGGATTTATCCTATTTATTCTTCCTCACAAACACAACTTGTTGAAGGGAAAGTTAAAGCTTTAGTGCATCCTGTCATCATGTAAAACCTTCATTTACATTACAGGAATTAAATAAGTAGTTAGATGGCAGAATGTAGCCTGTAAATTATAAACATCTAAATTAAAGCTTTTCAACAGTTTTCTATAGAAAAATATTATCACTAAGTGGTAACTATTTTATCTAAGTTGCTCCCTGAAATGCAACTTACAGATATAATTTATAAATCCAAATCCTAATGATTTTAAATTATACACACCCTCTCTTGTTGTGTGTGTGTGTTTTTCAGCTATGCACATGGCTGATGGACTCAGTTCCACATCCCTTCTGGAGACAGGGCGAACTCCTGCTGATCTTGTTGCAATATCCTGATGGGCCAAACTTTCTTCTTGTGGATTCTGGTAAATCTGCGATATCATTCACTGACACTGGCATTGTTTAGCAACACAGCAGGATTTCATGGAGAAGTTTCCATGAAGCATGAATATTGAGAAATGAGGCCAAAAGGGATCAAATTTCAGTAAAGGAGAAGGATAGAAATGGAGATAATACCTAAGTGTAGCAAGGGGTCAAGAAGGAAACAGTGCCTTTCTGGAACCATTTCTTCTGAATCTGACTTAAACTGAGAATCATGAGGATAACTTCTATCAGCTCTGCAAATTATGATTGGATTTGCATTTAAATCCTGTTTAATTTAAACTCTGTTTAAGCAGGGACTTAGAGTAGATGATCCTCATGGGTGCTTTCCAGCTTGAGATATTCTATGATTCTACGTTAGAGCCTTTTGGGGTAAAACGCAGAAGCAGAAACTGTAAGTATACGTGTGTTAATAGATGCTGAAGTATAGGGAAATGAAGGACTCTCTGGTCTTTCAGAAGAGGATGTCGTGAGCAAACTGTCTCACTTGTCATAATCTAGATGCAAATAGTGAGAAAATAAAAGGGTAAACCAAATATGAATAACTGGCACTAGGTCAAAAAATACTCGTAGCAGTATCAGGGTGTGCCATATTGTTTTTGTGAATTCAAGAAGGACTAACAAGGGTCTAAGCAGTTTTAAGTGCTCAAACCTGTGTTCTGACCTCTCAAAGTTCAAAGTTTAGCCCTCTGTGCCCAGGCACAACTGCAAGTCTGTATAGTCCAGCAGCTATGCTGTTGGAGGAAGTGGAGGCAAAACCAGCATAATATGAGATATTTGGGATGCAGAAAGTCCTGGTATTAGAAATGGCAACTGGACTGTGGATTGTACAAGGGGAATCAAGACTTGAGCAAGGTGGGAGTTGGTATAACTAAATTTTAAGGTGGGCTATAGAGGAAATAAGTTCAGAAGGTGAATGGGGAATTAAATGGACTCTATTTTTTAAATTATTAAAACCAAATGGAGTATGATACTCTTATGAAGAGCAGCTGATGATGGGCACTGTCAAATAAAACAGACAACTTCTATGAAAAGTTATTTCTTAAAAATAGAACATCAATACACTGTTGAGCAAGAAAGTGTCTTGTAAAAGTGAAGACATCTCCAAGTGGGTTGGACCTTACAGTTCCTATGGGATTGAATCAGGAGCATAGTTAAACTAAACGAGTAGGTAAATCTAGTCTGCTGGAATAACAGCATGCAGCTTTGTACATGACACAGCGCTCACGCAAGTGACCTGGAGTCAAATGTATCCTTGCACTGGAAGGTTGGGAGTTCAATCCCAGCTGGGGTTAAGGCTCAGCTTTGGTCCCTGACATGAATTTAACTGAAATCTGCTCTGTCTTCAAGGAGCTAAAAATGCCTTGTCAGTTTGAATAAATAATGGAAGATCAAAGCTAGCTACCTTTCGGTACTGAGGTTGCAGGGGAAGGCTGATCATCATTCAGCATTATCTGACCTCTAGGCTGGATTTCCATACACAATCTGATATCACTTTAGATAAAAGGACATTTTAACTCCTTCCATTTAACAGCAAATGTGAACAATAAAATACATACATTTTATAGGTATTTTACACAGACTTTATATCTATTCGTACCTTTGTGTGATGCACAAATCAGTAACTGGAAAAAATCCTCCCTCCTCTTTTCTGCGCTCCTGTACATCTTTGTTGCAGCAAATGTAGTTTTTCTGTAATTTAAAGCTGGTTCTGGAATACATTTTGTTTCAATAGGTGGAGAGTCAGGAAAATACTTAAAAATTTTGTAATTTCCAAGAGAGATTAAAAGTCTTTTCAAAGCAATATTCACACACAAAACACTGGCAACAAATCTGGACCAAGTCACACATTATTCTTTCTTCTTTTTCTTTTTTCCCTCTCCTTGCCCACACCAGCGCTCCTACTACAGCTCAGCAGTGCATCTGAGAATTCACATCTAATTTAGATGTATTCTGTGGTTTCCTTTTTGTTATTTCAAGAGGACTTCTGGTCAAGGCACCCACGGGCGCCTATCCTGTTTACTGAGTGCAAGACATACTATAACATGATATATATTAAAATATTAACATAATATATGTTAAAATAGTGCAGGTCCTTTGGTCTTGTGCAGTGTAACAGACTTCACAGAGCAGTGGTTGATAGAATTCATTTAGGGTAGCCCTTAGTCTAAATCCTAGCTACTACCACTGTTCAAATACTTTGAAATTAAAAAATACAACTGCTTTGTAGGTTGGATAGCTAAGTGCATTAGTCTGCACATGCTTCTACCTTCTTTTCCATCCAGCCAATAAATCTTCCAGTTGTTTCTGTGCAACATTACAGGCTTGAGAACTTTCTTGAGATGCCTTTCTTCGAGCATCAGGACAGGTAAAAGCTTGAGTCAACAAAAGCAGTGATTTTAGTGCTTCCCTGTAGCTTCCCATGAGGGGTAGGAAGAACCTTTGTCTGCAACATCAACGCTTACTCTAGCTGTGTTCTTGAAGTGTGGGCCCTGGACAGCTTAAATTAAACAGTGCGGGGCTACCTTGCTGAAGTAATTTCCAGGATATGTATACCAAGGCAATGAAGGTGCTTCTCTGACGCTCTGCAATAGGGGGTGGAGTTGGAGAGAGCCTCATCCTTCCATAGGCACCACACTGACCAACAAGTTTAATTTCGAGTACTCTGAACAGCATAAGATGTTTCATTATTTAGTGTTGATACATGTGGAGATGTTAGCAATTATTTCCTATTTCTTTCACTAACTTGAAAACTGTGGGGTTTTGGTGTGGTTTTTTTTTTTTTTTTTTTTTTTTTAATTTTTTTTCTTTTCCCAACCCAATGCTTCTTGTTTAAAAACTTTTCACTTTCCCAGACGAGGTTCTTTCCAGGCTAGCTGCATCTCATATCTTCACTTCATCACCTAGCTTATAACTCCACAGAGAGCACTTCTTGGCTGCCACATTTTGAATAGTTTCATGTGCAACAGCACATTCGTGTGCAATACTGCTCAAAATCTCAACAATGTTTAACAAACACTGTTAAATGAACTGGCCTGTGTACAACCTGCTAAGTTTTTGGAGATAGGGAAAGCAAATAAGTGAAATAATATGGAAAATTAAGTCTCTCAGGCACAGATAATGGAAGCAAGCTCCAATATATTCAATAGCAAAATACTTGGTTTCACACTGTATCTGCCCAGCCAAAACCCCTGTTTATGAGCATGTCTGTAGCACTTCAGGGTTTGTGATCTGGGGCCAGGTCTGAACTCTGTGGTAGAAAAAAAACTCAACATAAAAACCCTAAAGAAAAAGAGTATTTATTTCATTTTAATTATTTTCACATTTTAAGGCTGTCAGGTAATTGAAAAATGTGTCTTACTATTTCAGCACAAAAAAGCAAGAAAATGCACACCCCAAACAAGGTGGAAGATTCTGTACTGCAAAGTATGTATACATCTTAGAATATTTTTAAAATACTATCCTTAATATATTAAATAATAGAACATATTTTATCATTTATTACTGTATTTTCTACTTCTAGACAGATATCTGTATAATCTTGAAAGCAAAAGTCATCATTCTTAGGTCTTGCTTGCTCCAGTTTACTAGGATGAAATACAATAAACAAGTATGTTTTAAAAATGTATCCCAATTTCGCCTTCTTTTCCCAAAAAAAAAAAAAAAAAATCAACCAAACCCTACTCCTATAGCTTAATGAGAATAAAATTAGATCCATTCTGCAAAAATCATATACACATGCTTAATGTCCTGCACATGACTAGTTTCAATGAAGTTAATGGATTTTAGTTGTTATCGGAGGTAATCGAGAATTCATTAGATGAGGTTTCTGCTATTTAGAGGAAATAAAATTTAAACTACATGATCTACAGGCTTACTATAAATCATCTATCTTATTGAAATGGTTGAACAATTAAATTAAAACCAAAATCCAGAATCTACAGGAAATAAAATTTAATGAATCAGATTTTCAGTTAATACAAAAGCATACGGGTTAAAGGAAGCCAAAGATGCAGTGTTTGGACCTTGTGTTTCTTTAGTGAAATGTTTCTATAGCAAAATAAACTAGCCTTTCCAGTTTCTTGAATATTTCTCAATTACTACATAGTTGTATGACTGTGATATCCCATTACTTATGCTTATTTTTTACATCCAGGTAATAAATAACACAACTACTTGATCTGCAGCCCATGCATGCCTTGAGAACTTCTCTTGCACGATATTTGCTAATCTTTCCCCAAAATATTATCCTAATGTGCAAAATATTGAGTGACTCCAAATACCTGCAGTCATTTTGAAGAGACTATGAAATGTATTACCTTCACATTAAGAGTTTCTTAATTTCTCAACAGAATAAATCTTACCTTAAAGCTTTAGAGATTTTAAATTAATGGACAGTGACAAACATGGCCTTGAAAGCTTCTGAACTACCTAGAAAACTATACTTTCATGAATAACTTCCCTTCAGACTCGTCGATGAACTCTGCCTATGTTTCACCAATTCTACATGATTGAGGGTTGCCTATTATGAGATGCTTGGTGGATCCATGTCCCTATCCAATTTTGTGAAAATCTTTATTTTTTTCTCCCTTCAAAAATACGAAACAGCACACCAATAAGTTTGATAATATATTAATCATTCTTAGTAATGATACAGATTAATAGTGATTCTGGATTTCTGAGGGAAAAAAAACCAACAAAACAAGCCATTAAGCATTTCACTAAAAGAAGGTACTTGCCTTATTCCATTCATATGTAGTGATTTTAGGATAAAATACAAGCATTATTTTTTAAATATTGGTGGCTTCCAACATTATAGACTCAGGTGAAAGTTCAGATCATGGAGTCATACTATAGAGAAGGGGTTATCAGAAGTATTTTTCTTTGAAGTATATCATGTGGTTATCATCTGTGGAAGTGAGGTGTATAGAATGGGTATATATGTGTGTGAGCACACATAGATACGTGCAGGCTCCAAGCCTCAGCTGAATATTATTATTTCTGGTTATGGAGAATGTTTGCAAATTAAACGTTTAGAATAACTACTCTTTCTGAGGTTGACCACAGCATAAAATGGGAAGATTGATTTTCAGAGTGTTAACTCTCCTTTAGAGAAAAGCTGCAGCAGCATATGGGAGAAGTAAAATGGTTTATACAGAACGTGTGCATATAGTCAGCCACGACATTGCCTAAAATTAGGGAATTTTGATGGTTCTTTGCTCAGTTATTGATGAGAAACTGAAATGAGCTTTACCAAAGGAATGACAGAAAACATGAAATACAGTTCTTGTATGGCACTAAGAATATTCCATTGTTATGGGTCTGTGAGGAGAGAAAGAGGCAAATGGAAAAGTTAACAGAAGTGGGAAAGGGAAAGGGATAAGGAAAGGGAAGGTGAAGGGCAAGGGGAAGTGGAAAAAGAAGAGGAAGGGATGTGTTTTGGCTTTAGTCTGATAATATTGCTGATAACACACTGATGTTTCAGTTGTTGCTAAGTAGCACTTACCCTGATCAAGAACTTTTCAGCTTCTCATGCTCTGCCAGTGAGGAGGGGCACAGGAAGCTGGCAGGAAGCAAAGATAGGACACCTGATCCAAACTAGCCAAAGGGGTATTCCATACCACAACACGTCATGCTCAGTATATAAACTGGGGGGGGAGTCACCCAGAAGGGACTGATCACTGCTTGGGTCAGGCTGGGTATTGGTCAATGCGCGGTGAGCAATTGCATTGGGCATCACTTGTGTTTATTGTTGTGGGTTTATTTTTTTTTTCTTTTGTTTTAAATTTATGTATCTTTCCGTTTTATTTCCAGTAGTAGTAGTAGCAGCATTACATTTTAGCTATTAAGCTGTTTTTATCTCAACCTGTGGGGTTTACATTCTTCCAATTCTCCTAGCTCCCCAGGGATGGGGGAAGAAGGAGAGTGACTGAGTGGCTCCGTGATGCTGAGTTACAGGCTGGAGTTAAACCACAACAATTAGAGAGGTTTAAATACTGGATCTTGACCTGTGAAGGCATGATGTGAAGATTTCTAATGGATGAATCATTCTCCTGTGCTCTATTAATAAAAAAAAATCTACATCATTATTAATAGTAATAACAATAAAATTATCCAAAATTATTTTACCTGTGAATTATACAACTAAGTTTTTTGGGGTATGGCTTCTTTCTTATATAGGTTTATATAAATGAAAGAACTGAT